>RJWM01019526.1:0-38894 GCA_004363535.1 Dasyprocta punctata | reverse complement strand
CCTTCCAATACAGATATTCTGTAATTTTTCTGATTCTTCATTGAGTATCAGATTTTTAGTAAGATATAAATTGCAAGCAGGTCTCTAAACAATAAATACTATAATGTCTTAATGGAAGAAGTTGGTTAATCAAGCTTGTTCTATTAATTGTGTATTGTCAAAGACAGCTGTTCATTCTAGTAATGAATAATTTTATTTCAAACCTATTATTATAGATTATTGGAGATTAAACAAATATATGTTAAACAGCATTTGTAGATATTTATGAGCAATGCACTACAGACCAACATGAATATTCGTATTTCTCAATTTTTTGCAATTATAATTTTCATAACAAGAAAGTATTTTAAGTTCATTTTCAAACATTTTCACATTGGTACAATTTGAGAAAGGGGTACTTGGAATTGAACCTGGAGCCTTCTGCATGCTAGGCAAGTTAAGTGCTCTTCATAGCATTGTATTATATCTTCTACCCTTTAAGAAAAAAAATTATATGAGGTCTCATTAGGCTGCACAGGCTGGCCTCAAACTTTTGATCCTCCTGCCTCAGCCTTCTGAGGAGCTGAGATTACAGGTGTGTGCCATCAGGCCCAGAAGTACAATTTTATTTTCCAATAAGAATGTGAACATTTACATGCATTACAGTTTAGAATTGTCTGTTTCACTCAGATTATGATTCCTGAGAATCATCTAAGAATCACACATTGATGCAGTGGTAAAAATGATTAAATTCATATTTAAATTAAATACTATATTTATAGATATAAAATGATAGGTACATACTGTTAAGATTGCAGAGTTTTGGAATTTATTTTCTTTGGATAAATGAACATAGCCTGAAGAATAACTACAATTTTTATCAGGATAACTTTTTATGGAGATTGTTGCATCAAATGCTTCAGTGTATCCATAGCCTTGAATTACAATATTTTCAGAAGTTCCAACACGGAATACTTTGGGTGCTGAAACAACATATCTGTTGAAACAGGAAAAGAAAAGGCATAGTAACTAAATAGGACACATTTTCTTTGCTGCTGATATTTATTTCTCTCACTTGAGATTCAATCTAAAGTAGACATTTCAACTGGAAAATGATATACTAAAATCAAATTTTCATTTTGTGATTTATGGTAATTTTAGCATAGTTTCTGAGAAGAAATAGCTTGTGGTTAAACCCTGAGAAATAGGGCTGGAGATCTAGGTTGCATTTAGAAAGGGAATAATAACACTTTCCCTGGGCTACTGTGCCAAGGATGACACAACCATGCTGACCAGATGTTGACTACGTAAGCGTCTCCCTACCCCAATGAACATGAAAAGTAGTACCAACACCAGCCATACAATGCCAGCTTTACCATCTGTTGGCTGAGTAGCTGAGGTAAAGTCACTAACCTCTGAGGTGGAAATAATTTATCTGTGAAAATAACTTTTTCAAAAACTTTACTGCGGGAAGGGTTAAATAAGAATGTATACATTAAAACACCCAGCATGCTCAGTGCTCAATAAATAAGGTTTACTAGTTTCACAAAATTAGTTAAGAGGAAGTAACCTGGGAAATATTATACTAGTGGGTGGATAAAGACAAAGATAGACTACAAATGGACTGGAGGAATGTTCTGGAAATGGAAATAGTGTTGGAGGCCCATCATCATCCTGCAACAATAACAATAACAGTAATTGAGTACTTACATGTCAAAGCCATGTGAGAATTTTACATAGAATCTTTTAATCTTTATGAAAAGCCAATGATGCAGGTACTAATATTCCTATTTTTCACATGATCAGAGGTTTATTAGACAAGGTCACATAGCTTATAAGTAAACAAGCCAGGACTTTATATTCAGTTCTGTATCTCTTGTTATGTGTATAATTGAGGTTAAGGGCACAAGCATTGTTGAAACTATAGTCTGTTTCCTTGTTATTATTTCTCATGCAAATTACACAAGAATGGGAGTAAATTTATACAAGATTTTGGAACACAATTTCAGTGTGGTCTTTCTCATTGTCTTACTAAATGGAAATTCACAAATATAAACTAGATTATTAGTAATATACTAGAAAGTATGTAATTTGAATAGTGAGAGCTATGTGTTATTTCAAAGAAAAAGAAGTGTGTTTCAAGCCCAAAAGGCACAGTGATTAACTAATTCAAGCAGTCCAAAAGGCTTAGGGGGCAACAACTGTCCCCTCTAGGGAAAGAATTTTGCAGGCTCTTACCAACATTATGGCATTTCAAATGTCTTTAAAAATCACCAAGTCTTTAGTAGCAATAAATTAGCTTGGGAGCAAATAAGTCCTTAAAAGCAACTGGTAGTTCTCTTACGTGACTAATTGGGCCCACTAATGGGTAAACTGAAGAATCTCCAGACTTCCAATCATCATCTAGCCTTTACGCTCAGCAGGGGACCAGAGGAATTGAGAAACGGTAACAGGAAACATTTTACTGAAAACCTTCTTGTGCTGGGCACTATTCAAAACACTTGATATACACATAGACACACACACATGTATATATATACATTTCATAACATTCCTACAACTATTCAGTGAGGAGGGTTTTACAACTGCTTCCATTTTAAAATAAGCAAACAGCTAATTAACTTGCCCAAGGTCACTGAGCTAGTAAGTTATAAAATTAAGGATGAACTTGAACACTGAATCTGCTGGAAGATAGAATAGGTAGATCTCTGGAAGACAGGGGTATAGGCAAAGACTTTATGAACGAAACCCGATCACACAGGAATTATCACAAAGAATGAAATCTGGGTTCTCATCTTATTAAAAAGTTAAATAGTTTAAAAGACAGAACATTTCATTATCATTATTTGCCGACATGATACTCTGCAAAGAAGACACCAAAAACTCCACAGAAAGACTTCTAGATTTAATAACAAAATTCAATAGCTGGGTACAAGGTCAACACTCAAAAATCTATAGCATTCCTGGACACAAACAGCAAACTCACTGGGAGATAAATTAGGGAAAGCACACCCTTCACAATAACATCCAAAAAAATGAAATATTTGCAAATCAATCTAACAAAAGAAGTAAAAGATATATACATTAAAAATTATGATATTCTGAAAAACCAAATTGAAGAAGATCTCAGAAAATGGAAAGATACACATTGCTCATGGATAAGAAGAAGCAACATTGTGAAAATGGCAATATTCCCAAAAGTGTTCTACAGATTTAATGTAATCCCGATCAAAATACCTTTAGCATAACTAACAGATCTATAGAAAACCTTCTTAAAATTCATCTGGAACCAGAAGAGACCTAGAATAGCAAAGTCAATCCTGGGCAAGGCAGGAGGCATCACAATCCCCGACTTGAAATTATATTACAAAGCTACTGTGATAAAATCAGCATGATATTGGCAACAACAACAATAACAACAATAGCAAAACAAAACAAAAAAACAGACCTGTGGATCACCAGAACAGAATAGAAAATGCAGACACAACTACAAACACACTCAGTCACCTTATCTTTGACAAAGTGGCCAAACATGTTCACTGGAAGAAAGATAACCTTTTTAATAACTGATGCTGGAAAACCTGACTTTCCACATGCCAAACACTAAAACTAGACCCATGCATATCACCACGCACTAAGCTAAAGTCAAAATGGATCAAACATACAAATATTAAAACAGAAACACTAAATCTACCGGAAGACAAAGTAGGCAGAAATCTTGAAGACTTATGGGTAGGCAGAGAGTTCATGAACAAAATCCAAACTGCACAGAATATACTTCAAAGAATCAACAACTGGGTTCTCATCTTGTTAAAAAGTTTTTGGCAGCAAAAGAAATCACCAACAGAGTGAAAAGGCAACACACAGAGTGGGAAAAAACTTTTGTAGCTGTTCCTCAGGCAAAGGACTAATATCTAGAACACATAAAGAATTTTAAAAAATCAGACTCTTCAAATTCAAAGACCCAATAAAAAAATGGGCATCTGAGATGAATACACACTTCTCAGAGGAAAAAATACAAATGGCAAGTGAATATATGAAAAAATGTTCTACACTGTTGGTCATTTGAAAAATGCAAATTAAAACAACACTGAGATTCCATGTCACTCTAGAAAGATGTCTATCATCAAAAAATCATCCAATAACAAATGCTGATGGGGCTGTGGGGAAAAAGAAATGCTTTTCCATTGCTGGTGGGAGTGCAGAATGGTGCAACCACTGTGGAAATCAGTGTGGCAATTCCTCAAAAAAATAGGATTAGAGATCCTATTTGACCCAGCTATTTCCCTTCTGGGTATTTTTCCATAAGAATTGAAAATATCATACCACAGTGACACATGTGCACCCATGTATATAGCAGCATTGCTTGTAATAGTTAAATCTTGGAAACAACCCAAATGCTCATCAACTGAAGAATAGACCAAAAAAGTGTGGTACTTTTATATAATGGAGTACTACTCAGCTATAAAGAAGGATAAACTGAAGGCATTTATAGGTAAATGAATGCAACTAGAGACCATACTCATAAGTGAAATAAATCATACTTGCATGTGTAAACATTGTATTGTTTCCCTAGTGTAAGAAACTGGAAGTATAAATAAGATTCAAAAGGTATAATAGATATTGTGAAAGGGAAAGAAACTCTTCAAAAGGAAAGAACAACTGGGATGGGAGAAAGGAAAAAAGAAGGAAGTGAATATATATATATAAATATATATATACATATATAATAGCTAAGATAATTTTACTACTTATTCTATTAGTTCATCAAAAGGAACAGTTAGTACTTATATTGTTTGATCATTTTGCATGTGTATATATGGTAATTTGAGCAACAATTCTGAAGACAACAATATGCAGTACAATAACCATTGTTAATTTCCTGTCATCTTGTTTTTGAAGTTCTATAATGTTTTTTGTTCTCTTAAAAATATAAAAAGAATATTTCAGTAACACTAAATTTTCTTCAAAAAAGTAGAAGTAATTGAAACAGTAGATTTTTAAATCACAGTATTAGAATTAATCTCCAACTCTGGCTTAACTGTATATAGTCCATGAAAAAACACAAAGAAACTAAGCATCAAATGCACACCTATAATCACAGCTATTCAGGAGTTTAAAGCATGTGGCTCACAACTTCCAGCCTACCCTGGCTAAAAGATCCTACTTCATAAAACAGTGAGATCTTGCCTCCCCCCTCCCAGCAAAAAATAGAGCTGGAGATGTAGCTCAATGATAGAGCATGCCTGGGTTTGATTCCTTATATCATAAAAAAACAAATAGCAGTAAATGCCAAGAAAGTTTACTATCTAGAGTTTGTACTATTTATGAACAGAAATTTGAATAACTGTTTATGCAATTTGCCTAAATAGCAATCCCATAAAGTCTGTTATATTGTTAGCCACTCATCAAATCAAAATGCTTCCATAACTCTTACTCAGAAATGAGACTAGCCATTTGGTGTACTCAGGAGAAAGTTTATTTTCAAATTAACACAATCTGCTGATTTTACTTTTTCACTCATCTCACTCAACTAAGATGCAAAATGAAGATGGTTTGCTTTACTTACATTTGCTCCTGTCCCCAACTTTTCTCCAGGAAGATTAGAAGACAAAGTATTCTCCAAAGGTCCATGGCTGGAGATGGATTGTATAAAACCATGAATATAACCTTCTTGATGTTACTTTCCTTTTATGTAAACTAAGCTTCCAGAATTTGGATAAATTAGTTCTCTGGTTAATTATTAATGTCAGAGAAAGGGATCTCTAAGAAAATGAAAAATAGATTAATGTACCCTTTCATATCCAGGGATAGAGACAGGGAGTAGTTTACAGGAATTTATACCCATGGGACTTATTTTTATGAATATAAATAAAAGGACTCTAAAATGGGACTTTGAGATAATGAAGAAGGACTCACCACTAGAAACCATGAAGTCTTATTCCTTTTGGCCTTCTTTAGACCAAAACAGTTGCTCCAACTTTATATCTGGTAGGTTTCATTTGTTTCTGATATAGACAGAGACCTATCTGTGTTCAGTTTCAAATTGAGATGATTTTAGAATGGGTCTGAATTAGACAAAGCTCACTAGGTGGTAAGATTTAGGTATTAATATCCTGGTACTGGAAATGGTCTAAAGATAATCTAGTTCTGCAAAGGGGATTCAATAATTGTTTACACAAATTTGTCTAAATAGCATTGGTTTTGTTCTTTGGTCTCCCCGGTCTAGAAAGGAAAGTGAAAATAGGTGGAGAAAAGATTGTGACTGACAATGAGAAGGCCATGCTGTGGACGCCAGACTTATAAGTAACAAAAAACTTCAGGAAGGAATGTGTCTACTTCAATTTCTATTAATTCATATAATCCTCATTCAAAATTTCCATTTATTCTGACATGAATTTTTATATAAAATGTTTTTTTCAGCAGGATTTTAATAATTTTGATATAAGAGCTCAAAAAAGTTCTTAGAACAACTGAATCTTGTAACTAATTTACAAATAAATAAAATTTTATTGCTAAGGTATTGAATTTATCTTTATGATTTATACATTTATTAGAATTTTTATTTACATCTTTATATTCCTCCTTTCTACCTTATTATATAATATGAAATATATTTGAAATAAAACAGATGTCTTTCAACATATTTGTATAAATTAGATATTTATGATCACATTAACATTCCTTGCTTTGAATTAGTAAAATTCTATTAACAAAATTTTAATACAAAATTTGTTAAAGAAAAAAGGAACAGAAAGGAAAATTTTATATACAAATTTCACAAAACATGTCTCTTAGGTTTGTTATTGAAATGTCAAAAGTCTGTCACTATTATCTGACCATCTAGGGCACTTATTTCAAAGGGAATTCTGTAAAATGATTAAACTGGATTGCAAAAGATGGGTCAAGTTAAAACAAATAGTTCTTTTATCCTTGTTTTTGGGGAAAAAAATTATTAAAGACCAAGAAAATCCAACCAACATAGGTAGTATTTTTATTTTGGCTGCAAAGAAGTTTTTTTGTTTGTTTGTTTGTTTTTTGCTTGTGCTATAAAGTAATAAATAATATTTTCAAGCTGTTGGCTTGTTTCTACAGTAGAAAACTTTTTAAGACTGATAACTCAAAGATTCTCAATAGAAGGAATTCTCAACAATTGATAGATTTTCAACTGTGTTTAATTAAAAATTTTCAAACTGTCTAATATGGCTCAAAGACAGATTTTTCTTTTCTATTAAAATGCAACATTTGAGTGGGCCTTTTGCTTTGTTTTGTTTTGTCTTTGTGCAAGTACTGCACTTCTAAAAGATGAGCAGCTAGATCTGACAGGAACTTTGATAGACACTTAGGCATTGTTAGTGTTTGAATCTTAAATATCCCCCCAAAGATCTGGTGTTGGTCCACAGTTTAGCAGGGGTCAGAGGTGGGGTCATTGGGAGCTGATGAGCTCATGAAGGTTCTGTCCCCATGAATGCATTAATCCACTTCTGAATTCATAGCTTTTGGGCTATGATGTAAAACTGAGGACACGGAGTCTAGTCAAGGGAGTACGTCACTGGGTTGTGCCCTTGAAGGGTAGGTTTTTTCTCCCAGCCTCTTCATCTTTCCCTTTTTCTTTGCTTCCTGGCTGCCATGAGGTGAACAGCTTTCTTCACCCATGCATTTCCTCCAAGATGTTTTCCCTCTCCACATTCCTTAAAGCAACCAGACCAAGCAATCATACACTGACACCTCTGAAACTGAGTCAAAAATAAACTTTTCCTCCTTATGAGTTGCTTTTCTCATGTAAACAACTTTCGTCACAGCAAAAGCAAATCTGACTAACACAGCTGTCCTGTTAATGCTATTTGGATTCTGTCCTCAAAATAGAGCCCAAATGATTTAATCTTTTTCTTAAGGCCCCTCCTGACCTGAATCCTGTCTGTTGGTTCCACATCCATTTTCCCATTCTTAATTCAGCCGGATAACTGGATGGTTTATGGTTATTCTCTGACATGAAAGTGCTCCTGGAAAGATAATAATTTTGTATCCATCAAATGAATATTTTTAAATATTTATTTCCTACTACTTCACGCAAAAAATGTCTAGAAACCAATTTTCTATTAATACAGATTACAGATTCCTTTTTATGCATAAAGTATATTGAGTATGATTTTAAAGGACAAACAACTTGTAGGGAGATGTGAGGAACGATGCTCACACCTTTGATCATGAGCAATGAACAGATCAGACAAGAGGACTGGATGTAGTGAAAGTAGTTCCTCCAGTGACTGTAGAGCCCTCTGTTGTTCTGTTTTGGTTTGCGTTGACTCAGCTTTAGGCTTCACGTATAGGGCCAATTTTACCTCTGTTCGATGTTTGCGTTGTTCCTCTGGCATTTGTCTCTGTAAGTGTTTAGCCTTTTCTTGTTCTTGTTGCTTTTGGGTTTTTGTCTCTTCCATCCATGTACATAAGGCCTGCAGTTCATTCTTAGCCCTACCACGCTGGAGCTCAGTTATCTCCAACCGTAGGTCTGCCATGTGGATCTCCTTCCTGATATGCAGCCTTTGTGTTTGGTCGTCTCTACCTGTTGGGTCTTGGCTTGGATCTCTGTCTCTAGCAGATGCTGCAGCTCTTTCTAGATTCTGTGGTTTTGCATGTCTGCTGTTGTTTTTTCTGCCATAGCATCTTCTCTTGTATGTGTCATTACAGTTTTTATGTTTCCAATTCCACTTGTACTTTGGCCTGGGCATATGTCTCTGTCAACTGTTTTAGTTGCTCTGTCTCTTTCACCTGCCAGCAAGACTGTGTTGTCTTATGCTTGGCATGTTCTTCAGCTTTCTCAATCACTTGCTGAGGTGTCTCTGTCTTGCTACATAGCCGCTCCAGCATGCGCATATGTTTTTTCTCTATGTCTGTAGTCACTTCTGGGCAGCCTCTTGGGCCAACTATAGTTTGACCTGACTTGTAAATCTGTTTGCTCCACCAGGCTCTGGGCCTCTTTCACCTTGGCCTTGAGATGTTTGGCTTCCTCCAGGGCAGCCTTGCACTGCCTTGTGGCTTCCTCCTCATTTATCAGGCTCTTTTGTATATGTTCTTCAGCCTCGTGGCACCAGTGTTCTTTTCTATGCTGTCGACTATCACTGCCAAGCAGCCTCCAGTTTTGCTGGTTTCTTGCTGCACAATGTGTTCTCAGCATTGTTGTAGATGTGTCCCAACTCGAGTTCTTGCTCTGTCTTGGCAGCAGTTGCTTTCTCAAAGCTCACCTTCAGTGCAGGGATCTTTTATTTGTCACCATTACCACAGCATGTTCTTCGTTAGCTCCTTTTGTAGCTGAAACTCACTCTTTGATGTCTTGCAGAGCTGGGCAAGGTGCTCCTCAGTGTCAGCCTTAGGCTGTGCTGTCTTTCCTTTATCCCTGTGGCTCAAAGGTAATTTGGGCTTGAAGTTTTGGAGTAGGTCCCTTCTTAGCAGGGAAATTGAACAGTTTGGAAGATACAGAAACTTATGTTGGACCTCTTTTTTTTTCCTATAGTATACCTCTAACAACAGAAAAATAGTCTCTTTTGTGGACCCAGTGGCTCTAACAATAGTCACGTGATTTTTGGATAACAGCCCAATAGGCTGTCATTACTGAGTGTTCATTTTTACTATCTATCAAAAAGGCCATCAATTGGCCCCTAGTCTCACTGAGACCAGGGGCTCCTGGGTACCTAAGGAGATGGAGCCCAGTCCAACCTAGTCTCAGTAACCTTTAGTTTCTATCAGTCCAATGAGTCCAGCATCTGGCTTTTCTTTCTTGGAGGCAATAGCCTTTTGCAGGCAGCCTCCTTGTTTTGGAATTTTTATCATCTTTGTTATTATTTTGGGGCAATTATTTGTGCAGTGTCCAAGTTTTTTTTTTAAACATTGTGTACATTGATCCCAATTGCTTAGCTATGGTCGACTGCTCAGTTCAGCTGATTTTGTCAGTGTCCTCTTGGGTCTGCAGGCAAAGGAGACAGCAAATATGTCCTCCCCTGTCCCTTTATGCCAGAATGTTGTGGGACTTGAGAGATAGGAGAGAACAAATGAGAAATAGGAGGATCTTATTTTTAGATATATATTGGCTCAGTTGATATATCCAAAATGACTGAGCAAAGGACAAAGGACAAGTTCCAAGTTTTATACATTCGGTCAATGGGGTTGGTCTTTGGCATGGACCTTATGGGCAGGCAGAAGGACAACAAAGGCAGTTTGTCAAGCTGTGACAGTGTTGGATCTTGGTGACTCTGCTTGAACATAACAGGATGTTATGGGAACAAAAGGTTATAAAATTTCATTTACAGGGACAAAAGTTACTACTTTATAATGAGGTGAGTATAGGGTAAAGGTGGTCAGAAAGTCAGGCTAGGAGATCCAACATGCATGTGCTCTCCCCTAGAGCATCAGAGATCTCCTAGGTTTTTGGAAGCAGGAATAACTTCTTAGAATTAAATGGAAGGAAGGGAATGATGCTTTCAGCTCCATCATTTCTAACTATACTAGTAACTAGATACAGAAGAAAACCATTGCTCACACTATTCTTGTAGTCACCAGAGAAGTGGGTTGGAATAGCAAGTTTCAAAAGGCCTTTTAAGGTACTAATCAATTATGGAATAGGAGTGGGCAGCCAGTGTGAGCAGGGAGATGCAGCCAGATCCACCCCTGCTTGCCTGCCACCTCCATTGGAAGGCTTGCTTCCTGCAGGCAGCTAGCATGGGCAGAGAGACACAGCCAGATATGCCCAGTGTGCCCACAGGCTGCCACTGGAGATCCTTGCTTCCTTCAGGCAGTCAGGGCCCACCAGGAGAATCAGACAAACACACCGCTGTGTGCCATCAGGGGAGTCCCAGTGTAGACATGCAAGCTTAGAGAAGAAGCAGCCCCATCACCATGCACCCCTGGCCATAGGGAAAGCTTTAGTGTAGCCGCACAGGTCTGGAGAAGCCCACCCCATTCCCTGCTACTTCCCTGGAAACCTGGGTTCAGAGAAACCCAGGTGCCTGTCCCATTCCTCTGCACCATGGAGGGGCAGCCAATGTGGGAATTGCCTGGGGCCCCACAACCGGCTTGTTGGGAGGAGCCCAGGAGAATGTCAATACTAAGAAGCAAAAGGCTATCTCAGACTTCTAGCTCACACAGAACAAGTCTGGGAGATACAGTCATGGCAGAAAATAGAAGTCCTACACCTGTAATCTCTGATAGGATAGCAACTGAAGCAAAGAAACAACTTTATGAGACTATAAAACTAATCAGATCAGAAATAATGTCTCAGGTAAAAGAAGAAATCATAAACATAATGAAAGAATTGCTGAGCATATCTAAAGAAGACATAGATAAAAAGAAGGAGCATATGAAAATGATGAAAACTTTGAATGAACAGTATAGGAAAGATTGACAATGCATGAAACATTCAAAGAGATATCCAGAAAATTAAAAAGTTGATCAAAAACTGGCAAAACCACTTGAAAGAGACTGAAGATAAGCTTTTAGACCTTGAAGACAGGATTGCAGCTAGTGATTGTGAAAGGAAAGAGCTCTTAAAAATAACAAGGAACCAGGAAATAACAATTCAATGGCTGCAATGCGATGCAAAGAAAAATAATTTAAGAATGATAGGTGTCAGTGAAAAAGCAGGGGTCAACACAAATGATGTAAGAAGACTACAGAAATAATAGCAGAAAACTTCCCAAGCATGGGAAAAGGACCTGACATTCAGATAAGTGACATATATAACTCCAACTCACTATAACCAAAATAAATCTATATCAAGACATACAATAATCAAAAGCCCAGAATATTAAAAACTGTTAGAGAAAAGAAACAGATCACCTATAAAGGAAAACCCATCAGTCAATTCGTTTGGCTGGTATGGATTCAATCAAAAACCCTTCCTCTGATCATTAGTGGCTAGACATAAGCAGGCCACTAGCAGATAGTCAACTGAAAGGCAAGTACAGGTGAGATGAGACTCTCTTTAAGTTAGAATTTTAATTTCTAATTCCAGCTAAGCTATTTCTCTAACTCTCTACAGTAACTATTTCATGTTGGAAGTAAAAACTGTTACCCTCCCCTCTTAGACCAGGCTCAAAGAGGGTGTTTCCAGCAAACTAGAATTTTGACACATCTCTCTTTTTAAGTGGAGCCCATAGCCTGGCTAAATATGCACATACTTATTTCTCAGTTTTTGTTTGATCCCTCCTTTAAGGCATTTCAGTGTGTTCCAGAAGGCAGGTTACTTCCCTTCCAAATTTGGCCAAATTTCAAATAAACTCATTTTTTCCTTTTCATTATTTTTTACTCTTCCTCTCTAGGACAGGCTGTGACTGAATGAAGTCAGTCAGGACCTAGATTCAGGCCTCTGGCTGGGGGTCACAGAAACACCAGACACCAACAAAGGTCAGGTGGCCAGGCCAGATTTGGTCAAGCAGACTTTGCTAGTACAAAATGATCTTTTGCAGCTAAAGTTAAGTTTATATATTGATAACGATGTTTGGGGGTTGTATCTGTGCTTTGGAATTATACTGTAGCTCTTTTTTTATTCAGTTGTCACTTATCCAATTAAACAATTAGTCTCCAACATCCCTCCCCCCCCCATCTAGCAACCATCAGTCTACTTTTTGTTTCTCCCACTGTCGTAGGCAACTAAGTTAGATAAAAATACTATTGGGCACTCACATAGGGCTAGACCCTCAAAGGAGCCAGTGCAGAAGACCAGATACCTCGCAACTGTGGGGGAGACAGGCACCTCTGCTGTGGGCCAGATCTCAAGACGGAAGATGAAGCAAATGCACCCACATACTTCCTAAGGATAAACATTAGGGATTGCTATTCTTTTTTTTTGGCTTTTTTGAGACAAGGTCTTGCTATGCATTTCAGACTGGCCTTAAGCTCACTTTGGAACCCAGGCTGATCACAATCCTGCAAGGATCCTTCTGCCTCAGTCCCCCAAATGCTGGGATTACAAGGCAAGCATTACCACACCTGGCAGGGATTGATATTCTAGATAGATATCGATCACTGTGAGGAAGCCAGAAGGTGCCACTAACCTAACCCCTGCAGGAAGAGCCCCTGTTCTGCTTTGTGGCCTCTTACTATGTGACTCGCTTCCCCATTTGATCCTGATTTAATCAATTTTACCTGAGCAATTATGCTTGTAATCTTATTGATTGATCATAGTTTTGTCCCACCTCATGCCCACCTTGTGATTTCTCATTTTTTCCCACCTTGGACCCTCCTCACTTCGTGGATTTGCTCTATAAAAATCCCTAGAAAAGGTAGAATCTCTGGCAACCCACTTGGAACCCTTTCTATCTCTCTCTCCGACAGAAGCTTTCTTTTCCCCAATAAATATATTCTGCTCTTAACCTCTTGTTCCTAAAATTCATTCTTTGATTTTAAAGAACCCAAACTAGCAGGTTGGGAGTTTTTTTCCCCTATATCACCACCTTGTGATAAACAGGAGGGAAAAAGTTAGTGCAAGTAAGGTTATCTTAATTGTTTTTCAACCACAGTACTATTGAAATTTTGGGTGAAGTGATTCTTTGTTCTGCAGTTCCCCTGTGCGTTGTGTGTTTTTTGACACTTATTATAAAGGCTGCTAATTGACAATAGACTTTATCTGGATACCAGACTTTAAGGGCAACAGTAATGAGGGCACAAAACAAATCCAAGTTTCTGATGGAAAAGAAAAAAAGAAATGACAAGTGCCAGGGCAAATTAATAGAACAGAACTGCAGCAGTGTACACATTCTATACTAATATATATCATCTGAACTTCAACTAAAAATGAATACAATCTTCTTTTAATGTTAAATGGTGCTTTTCAGGGAGTCTGGCTTTCTACAACTCCAAGGACTTCCATTTGTGCTGCAGAAATAGTGGAGAAGCATCACTCACTGAAATGTGAACTCCAATAGTGCCACAACTTGGGTATGCCGATTTTCCTATCAAGCCATCTCTGCCTTAGAGGAAAGGGCTTAATTCTGCTTACAGTAAGCCCTGTCCTCCAGCTTTAGCTTCTTTCCAGATTTCTGAGCCAGCCACAGTGAACTACTTAATATTTAGATACAACTGTTTTGTTTCATTCACAGGTATTTAACTTAACATTCAGCTCATTGTCAAATTTTTTCCCTGTCCCCTTGCTGAGGTTTACACTAGTTGTTCTCTTTGCCAACCAAATTCTTCCACATCTCCCTATTCTTTTATTATGTTCTTTAAGGTCTTCTTTAAAGCCTAGGACATTTCACTTCTTGGAAACCTTGCCTAAGAATAACAAAAACACCTAGAAAACTTATTGAGGGCTAGGCACTTTTCTATGTTCTTTCAAATGTGTTAACTCAGCCCTGCAAATTGGCGCCATGCACGGGGCCTTTGGGGGAACAGTCAGACACCAGCCTTTTCCCGTGAATCAGTGCCATTTGTGGACTGCGGGGGAAGAGAATGACCTGCAAATTAGCACTACGCATGGGTCACTGGGTGGAGAACTAGATGCCAGCTTTTCCCCATGAGTCAGTGCCATTTGCGGACTGTGGGAGAAGAAAACAAGAAGTCACCAAGAAGCAAGCCCTCCCTGCGAATTGGCACCATGCTTGGGCCACTGGGAGGGAGAGTCAGGTGCCCGTCCCTCCCACTGCATGGGCTTGGAAACAAGAAGAACCAAATCCCACCCTTCCCATAAGCAACCTGCTAATCTGGAAAAACACAGGCTGCGATGATAGTTATTGAGGTAAAATAATATTTAATGCTTGCAGTGTTTACTGTTTCACTGATTTTGCATGTCTAAAGATGGTAGTCTGACCATCTATTCAGAGGATAACAGTACGCAATGCAGCATCTATGGGGGATTGCCTTCTGAAGGTGGTAGTCATTGTTAATTCCCTATTATCTTGTTTCGAAGTCCTGTATCATTTTCATTGTTTTGTTGGGTTGGTTTTATTCTGTTTTACTCTGTTTTGTTTTGTTTGATTTTATTATATCCGATGGCATGGACAGCTATTCGAAGATAACAAGATATATTATGGTAGCCATTTTGGATCTACTATTATCTTGTTTTGAAGTCCTTTACTGCATTCATTGTTTTGCTTTTATTGGTTCTATTCCGTTTTGTTTGATTTTTACTATGTCCGAAGGTATCTGCAGCTATTTTGAAGACAGCCAGAGGTAACCATTGTTGATTTCCTATAGTTTTGAAGTCTAGTGTCCCTTACGCTGGTTTGTTTTGATTGGGTTTATTCAGTTTTGTTTTGCTTGGTTTTATTCTCTTTAAAACAAACAAACAAAAAAATGCATTAAATCATAATTATCTGGAAAACTGCAGAAAGCAGACAACTACCACATTTCATATAAAAAGAAACTGAGGCAAGGCAGAGGAATTTCTAAAATGTCATAAAAAATGGACCATAAACTATGAATTTACTGTAGCCAGCAAAGGGAATGAAATAGCAGGGAATGGCTTTGAGGTAATGTTAAGAAAAAGGCACCGGAGGGCACTAAGGAAGGTAAGAATTGTGCTAACACGTGGTTTTTTGTATCAAGCATCCAGCTAAGATTAGAGGATTGCAGTAAAGGCGAGGTAGTGATTGCACTGTAGGTTTCTGGCGTTAGTGCAGCCTCTTGACAGCATCATGGTCTTGGGTGTACTATGGAAAACGCGAGAGAGGCTGGAGTGAAAGTTGTTCTTATTTGCCTGACATCCTGCAAAGTATCTGCTGGATTTTCTTCAAAGAGCTGTTACACATATGCACTTGAACGCGGCACTTGACAAGACCCAGCTGAAGCTTTGGTAGACACCTTTGTTTTCTGACACAGGATTTCACTGTACAGTTCAGATTGGCTTGAACTCTCAGTGTAGCCCAGGCTGGCCTCTAACTCGCGGCCATACGGGCTGACCCGGTCTGGCTGGTTTTGAAGACTATTTGCCTTGGAAGCAGCCGCGCGAGAAGCGTCCCGCTGGACACAATCCTGAGTAGGCGACAGCGCTGCGTAGGTCTCTCAGGTCGTCTTAGCGAAGGGAACAGTCCTAGTGGCGCCTACCGCAGGAAACCCAGCTTCCCGCAGGCTCCGCAATCCAAGGCCGCCGGAGTCGCGAGCTGAGGCCCAGGGGAGTCCAAGCACGCCAGGCTCGCTCCGCGGGAGACTCCGCAGTCCAAGGTGCCCGCGACCTCGCTCGCCGGCTACAAGGCGGCAAAATCAGCGGGAAGCTTCGCAAGAGGCCACGCCCACCGAGCCAGTGGGCGTGCCCCTTAAAGGCCCCCGCCCCCAAACGCCGCGGCCCCTGGGCAACCGGCACAACACAACAAAATGGCTGCCGTGACGCCGGGCGCCTGAGGGAAAGACTCGCGCGCTTCCGCCTTGCTTCGCCCCGCGGGGCCTCTCGGCTGGGGTCTTCGGCGGTGAGAGCTCAGCCTGGGCGAGGCTGTCCTGCGGCATCCAGACCGGCCGGTGGGGGCCGGCGGCAAAGGCGGGAAGGCCTGGACCAAGCGTGGGGTGGGCCGGCTCGGGATGGATCGCGGCGGGGGCGTGTGCCGGGAATGGGATTGGACGGGACGAGTGGGAGGGCCCGGGACTGGCAGGGGCGGTGGAGAGGTGGGGTGGGCGGAGGACCCGGCCGGCCCGCGGGTGCGGCGTTGTGGAGGCGGGGAGCGGGGTCCCGCGCCGGGAGGGACACGGGAGGGGCCGGGTGTGCTGCGGGTCGCGTCGCGCTGGATGGGGGCTAGACCGCAGGCAGCGTCTTTCCGCATCTGTGCCAGTAATAACCCGTCACCTCTGAGCATCCGTGTCTCACGTACAGCTCTAAATATTTTGCATGTGTTAACTCACTTAGGACTTTAAAATAACGTGTGGGAGGTTAGCATCCCTATTTAAAAAGCGAACGCGTTGAGTACCTGAGAGTTGGTCATTTGCCACACAGTGTAAGTGAAAAGTCAGGATTTGAATTCAGTCTGTCCCACTTCAGAATCCAAACTCTTGATTGCTAACAGTACATTACCACTTGTTTTGGAACTGAGGGTAATAATTCTAATCTCATACAGAATCTGTGAGCATTTGGTAGATAATGTTTTTAAGAGTGTTTAGTGTGATCCTTCAGTCAACAAATATTTGTCTATTGAAAAACAAAAGTCCCTGCTGTCTTATGGGTTACAACCTGGAAAGAGAGAGTACTTGCTTTGCAGCACATATACTAAAAAATGTGGAAAAAGAGGCCAAATATTATTTAGTTTCACAAGTAATTCGTACTGTGGAAATGTTTATAAAACGAATTACTTGTGTATAGACCGTGTCTAATCAGGAGATGTAATCCTTTTGTGCATCTTGGAGTGTAGAAAGTCCACCTTCTTGACTGTTTTTAGAGTCAAACACAGTTCTTGGCACATAAAAGTTACTTCATGAAATTGGATAAGTAAATAATAATCAATGGCAAGTGATTGGATTTCGGTTTTCAGGTATCTGAGTAGAATGAGTGAAATGGGAGAGGAAATTAGGGTGTTTAGAGGGTAGAGATGGACACAGGTGAGGGTGTTACAACAGAAAGTCAAGTAGGCAGTTAGGTTGGGATGTAGAAAAATGGGGGGAAGTTTTTAGTATATTTGAGTAGAGGAATGACTAGGTTAGAGTATTGGAATGGATTAGGAGGTCAGATTATTTGTTGGGATGAAGAAGGATGAGTAGTTTGGGAAGACAGGATGGATACAGAAGTGTTGAGATGGTGTTCTAGAACTATAGAGAAATGGGAGAGACTAGCACAGTATTACGGGACTGGAATAAAATTTGTGGGGAAACTTGAATGGGATGAAAATGGAATGGGATGAGTTGAGAGGAAGAGAAGCAAAAGTGAGCAGCACAGATTGGGGAGTTGATTTAGAAAGAATATTTGCATGATTTAGAGACTTTGAAGGGGAATGAAAGTTCAGATTTGATAGGAATTGAAAAGGGTAAGGAGTAAGAGTATTTCAGTAGATCAGAGGGTATGGAATGAATTAGAATTGGAGGGAAAGTACTGAGATAAGAGGAAAGGGCTAAGAAAGTAGTATGAGGGAAATGGTTAAATAAAATGTTAGAATGGATTTCAGAAACCCAGAGGAATTTATATGAGGGTGGTGTGTAGGGAGAGATGGAAGGCCTGGGGATGAGATCTGCCTCATTTGGAGATCAGTAAAGAAGATGGAAAGCTAGGAAAGGCTGAATAGAGGTGGTGTTAGCTAAGTCTACTTAATCTGTGATGGATGGGTAGATAGATTGTTAGATCAGTGCAGGTATCTGGGTTTATAAGTGGCAGGATAAATAGAGTTTTGTAGCCTGGCCATATGATTCTGATTGTCACAGTATTGCAAGGCCTTGTAATGCTGTGTAAACCATCCTTTAGGCCTTTAAAATGTGCCTCTAGCTCTGTTGCTTGTTTTCTCTATTTTGCTCCTTCAGTCATTCTAACCCTACCTCAGCTTTCTTCTCTTTTCCATTGCTTGGTCTTTGTTGGTTTTGGAAACCCCGTCTTAATGTCAAGCTACATCCCAATTTGTTCCTTAAAATTGTTATTCAAGTTTAATACCTATAGTCTGTAGCCCTTGACATAATGCCAGCCATTCTCAAACAATGAAAATCCTTAGTCCTAGTTCACTAGGTAGCTGTTCTATGTGATATGTTTATTGTCCAAGATTTACAGGAGCTATGGCAACCCAAGAAGAGAATCTAGGAATGCATTGTAACTTTGAAATCATCACTTATTTTTTATATTTCAAATCATAAGTAAGGAATTCTACCAGGTTTATGAAATCCATTCTAACATATTTTATTTAACTCTAAATGATTAGCCTTGGAAATAAAATAGAGAACCTCAGATAGTGGAGGGAGAAACTCTGGATTGTTCATTACTTTTATAATTTAGAGAGAAGATTAAGATGCAGGACATACAATTATTATATTGTATGAAAACATAAGATGCTTTTTTAAAAACCACGGTAATTTTAAAACTATATATTTCTGTAGCATATAGCATACTATTATTCTACTTTTATATAATCCATCATGATATGGGATGGATAAGGATATTTAAAAGTGAGACTGGACCCTATCCTTTCCCTCTTCTGTTTATTGATTATTATTATTATTATTTTGCCTTTAGGAAAATACTGGTTTTCATCCATTATTGCATTTTACTTATCATTAATTAAATTTTTACTTTAATACCTGCCTCTTAGCTCTTCTGGAATTGGAGTTATTCTTGTTTAGAATACTGGATCAGCTTGGCATAGAATTAATAGTATTATAGACTTTTTCCATAGAATGATAGTATAATATTAAATGTAAAAGTTTTTACACACTGTTGAAATGAGGACCAGTCTTGTGACCGTGACATAAATAGCAGTTATGTGAATGGTGGTGGGAGGGGATTGGTGTTTGTGGTGGTTCTGACTCATATGAATCATTACACATGAAAAAATGAAAGAAAAAGTACAGATATAGATAAGTTAGCAATTTTAAAGCAGTGAAGGAAGATATGGAGTGAGGCATTTGGCCATATTGTAATTTTTATCTGTGAAATAATAGTTGACTTTAAAAAACTGTAGTAGTTTTTTTTTTCAAACTACTTATCTCTGTTTTGATTTCAGTGATCCTACCTTTCTATAAAATTTTCTGGTTTTCATTCATCAATTGTTTTAATAGGGAGGCAGCCTCAAGCCCAATATGTTTTTATTTGTGTATTTAACATCCGTGGTTTGAAAAGTACTTTAACCATTTACCTGTCCAATTATTTAAGTACAGGATGACCAAAAAGTGCATTTTTAAAATTAATTTTTATAAGGTAATATAACAGGAAATATAAAAATGACAGTTTTATCAAGTTTATTCAGTACAAGAGCTGGCTGGTTGAACTGACACCTGCCTGAGGCTTGGGTTAGTCTGTTAACAAATGTGCTGCCCGAGTAAAGCTTAGGGTAAACTGTTAAGTGGTTCATTTCATATTTCACTAACCCCCTCCCCAACAATTTATACTTTGTTTTCACATTTTAGCAGCAAGAGTAGGGTGGATTACAGATACTGAGCAAATATAGGATCATTGTTAATGCTGTCTTACTCAAGAATTGTGTATCTTTCTAGTCCTAGAATATATCACTAAATGGTATTTCTACTTTCATAGAGCTTGTATTCCAGTGGGTTAACACATTCATGATGAGGCCACACATACATGACTGTCCCATTGGGAGGCTTGTACCACTGGTGGTACAGGTACGACTGTCCTGTCAAGCATCTTGTACCATCCAATGTGACTGTCCCAATGGGATAGTCATGTATGTACCATTGGTGGTTTAAGCTGGTGAGAATGTGTTAATAATGTGATTTGACATAACAATTTGTCTGGGAGAAGAACTTATTTTCATCTTTAATATTGTTAGGATGGTGACTAATCAAGTCATTTACCATTCTGAACATTTCTTTTCTCATATTGTCAACAGGCTGGGTCTGAGAGTTTTCCAAACTTGACCTTCCCTACTGTAGCAGGCTCACTGACTCCAGTCACAAGAAAAAATTTTCAGGACATACCAGAAAGAGACATGAGTAGGGTTTATTAAACAAAGACAGAGAATAAAGTACCCATTCAAGAGACAGGAGTGGGTGCTCAGAGAAATGAGACACATTTCAGTTTGAATACATTTCTTCTTTTCTCTAGGGAAAACTAGGAGAAAATGAACCTACCCCCACCCACCTCAAAAGGTTACCAGCCTGTTAGCAGGCATTTTTTTTTAAGTGATTTAATCATCTTCTGAATTTTGCGGCACCGGGGATTGAACTCACAACCTTGCGCCTGGCAGGGCAGGCGCTTAAGCCGCTGAGCCAAACTCCCCAGCCCTGGCTTTTTTGAGGCAGGGTCGCACTATGTAGCTCAGGCCGGCCTTGCGCTCGCGTTGTAGCCCAAGCCGGCCTCGAACTCACAACGCTCCACCTACCTCAGCCTCCCGAGTGCTGGGATTAAAGGCGTGCGCCACCACGCCCGGCTCCTTGTTTACTTTCTTAATTGGGCTACTTTATGGCCTATTAATAATGGGTCTGGTAGGGAAGAGGAATGGTATCCAAGGAATGTTGGCATGGAACTGGCTTGGGGGACTTCATCTATTCCTAAAAGTTACAGTTTTCTTACAGAGTACAGTTTTTACTTATGGTTTCCTTGTTTCATTTCTGCCTATCTTATATTTCATCTATCCTATCTCAGACCTGAGAAATAAAGAAATTTCACCAAGGTTCCTTTCATCAATAAATGCTTTATTTAGCTCCTTCTTGGCTTAAACCTCAATAAAATTGACTTTGTATATAAAGACTAGTAGGCATAAAAGTTTGAAGTGATCATGTCTTCATACAGGATGATACAAACATGAATGAATTTCAGGGGCATGATTTTTAACCAAAAGGAGACATGTAAAAGATGCTGAATAATTTCTTACATAAAGTTTAAAAATACTGTAATTTAAAACCCTCTGGTCTGGGAAGTCAGGATATTGATTACTCATGTATGGGTCTTAGTGACTGGAAGAAGGGACATTCTGTTTCCTGGTGTGGATACTGGTTATGTAGCTTGTGTTCACTGACTAGAAATTCATGAAGTTGTACACTTAAGATTTGTGGACTCTGTATATAATACACTGCAAGAAAAGCATATATTATGTGAGTGTGATGGTGCATACCTGTAATCTTAACACTCTGGGAGGCTAAAGCAGGAGGATTGTAAGTTCGAGCCCACATTGGACAACTTAACAATTTAGTGAGATCCTGTATCAAAATAAAAAAATGGAAAAAAAGGGCTCTGGTTGTAACTCAGTGTGAAGGCCCTATATTCAATCCCAGCCCCGCCCCCAAAAAGCATCCACATACATAGAGAGAGACAGAGAAAAAGACAGAGAGACAGAAATAGAGACTGAGACAGAACACAGTTCAGCCTGATAAACTGAGAACAGAAATGACAAGTAACCATTCTGGCTGGAGCATGTGTCAGTACTAGACCCTCTGGAGGTCCCCTTTTCCCATGGCAGGGTGATTGGCAATGATTGAAATAGTATCAGCTTCATCAGTGTACAACAGTATGGGTGCTGACATCTCTGGCCTCTGAGTTTACTACTTTGTAGTCTTATTGTGTGAACTTCTTGGAGAGGTATTAAAGAAACATCTATCTTTGAACTGAGAAGGGGCTAACAGTCCAAAGAATGACTCTGGCAAGTCCAGCTTGGCGAGTGAATGGGTTTATTAGGGACTTCTTACAGAGAGGTGGATGACTAGCCTGTAGCACTACTGAAGTCACCAATCACCTATGTTACACTATTGTTTTTATAGGGCTCCAATAAAAACAGCAAAAGCAAGATCAAAAATAAGAAGGATCCTTGGGGAAAGCTGTGTGTCCTTTGCTCGCATTCCATCCTTACCAGGAAACTCTGCCAGTCTCAGCAAGTACTATCTAGTTGCAGAGGATCCTTGGGCTGCAGTCTGTCTGGCATACAGCCAAGGCAGCTGCAAGGAGACCCACTGGACAGCTTGATGAGGGGAGGGAATCACAAGATGGAGTTACTTTGGCTTGGGTTTGGAGGACAGTTCTCATTGCAGCTCTAGAAATAATTTCATCACTCTAGAAGAACACACCTTGCTAAATATAGTAAAACTCTTGCAGATTTTGATGGTTGCCTGACTGTATTCTTGCAATGAAGAAGGGTTCTCCACATCTAAAGTTCTCCAAAACAAACATGTCACCATCATCTCACTCTCCTAGTCCATCATCTCTTACGTCCAATATGAGATCTAGGTCACTTTCACCTTTAATTGGATCTGGGATTGTGTCTTCGCATTCTGAAGAACAGTGGTGTGAGGAAGTCAAGTGTATAAGCAAAAACAGTATGCTTTTGGACTGTCAAGACCAGAAAGGTATTGCTTTTTAACCTAATAATTTGTCTGACCACATATTCGTAGGTAGAAATGGAAAATATTAAGCTTATAGTTTTGGTCCTAATGTAACACCCATCCTAATACTAACTAGAAATGATATTTTTAATTGAAAGAAATTATGTAAGAACAGTGAGAAAACTGAGGCTTTTGGGTAAGGGTGAAGATGTCTGAACCAATTAGGGGAAGGGAGTTTCCAGAAAGAGAAATCTTTATTTCGTCTGGAAGTTGTAAAATCTTACGCAAATACTTCATAACTAGATTAATAATTTCTATATCAGAGTTTATATAAAAATTTAAAATTTTAAATGTCAAACATTTAGCACAAAGCTTGGGGTATAGCTAAATGTATACAATATAACATTGTCATGAAATACTGTAAAGTAAAATATTAGGTTTGTGATTAGAAGTAAGTAACTTCTTTTTTTGTATTTGTATGGGTGAACCTTTTTGTTGTACAGTATCAAAATGACTTTTTTATATTTGTGTCTCCCTTCACTGATAATTATCTCTTCCTGTAATTTCAGCACCTGATTCACGTGTAGGAATCCGATATATTACAGAGGCCCTCATTAAAAAACTCACTAAACAGGACAATTTGGCCTTGGTAAAGTCACTGAACCTTTCACTTTCTAAGGATGGTGGCAAGAAATTCAGGGTAGGTTTCCAACAATTTCTGAGTATGCACATTGATTTTAATTTTCTTGTGCTATAAAAGTACAAAAAAATGGAGAAGAAAAGAATACTTCGATCTTATTCTGTTACCTAATTTGTAGTAGATTTTATTATTTCCAGTGAAAGAATATCTCCAAGTTCATAATATCCTATTAGTCAATATTCTATATACTATTGATTATCTCTAGAAAAGAGATTGATAAGCTACAGCTTGCAGGTAAGATTGGTTTATAACTAAAGCTTTATTGGAGTATAGACATATTTATTTATTTATTGTCTGTGACTGTTTGTGCACTATAGTAGAAAAGTTTAGTAATTGTCACAGAGACTATATTGTTCACAAAGCCAAAAATATTTATTATCTGGCCTCTACATAGAAAGTTTGCTATCCTTGTCTGGAGTGTTCATTACTTTCTTCATAACTATACAACATTAATACATGGTAATAGCTTAGTTTTTTAATTGAAAAAAAGATTCTAACACATTATTCACAAAAATTAATTCTAGGAATGGGAAGAGCTAAATAAAAATAGAACAAGAGAACTGACCAACAGAAAATTCTATAAAAGTATTAGGAAAGAATATAGAATTTTTTTTTAATATTAGAGTAGGGAAGGCTATCCTAAGCAAACACTAACCCCTAATACCACAAGGAAAAATACTGATTTAGCTTATGTAAACATTTAAAAATTGTGTTTAATGAAAGACGTCTTTTTAAAAGTTAAAAGAGAAGTAAAAATTGGGCAAATAATGTTTATAACATCCGTAAAATATTCACATAATATAAAGGTTTCCTACAATTCAGTAATAGCAGGAGAGAGAGAACACAATGGAAATGTGTGACAGACATGAATATGCAGCTCAAAAAGTACTGTAAGTGATCAGTATGAACATGAAAATGTGTTCAATTTATTAATATCAAAGAAATGTGAGATAAAACAATAGTTTGAGAATAATTTTCATCTTGTGCATCTAATGGACAAATTTAAGATGATTATTTCATTGGTCAGAAACGGTATGGGAAATGGTTAGTCTCATGTTCTTGTGGATATGTAAATTGGTACAGCATTTTAGGTAGGTGGTTATGTTCATCAGAATTTTAAATGTGCTTATTCTTTGATCTGGTAATTAAGTTTATGTTCACTGAGTTTATGTCACTGACCCAGAAATTCTATTCCTTGATGTCTGTCCTACAGATAGTGTTTGTACATGTATACAAAAGTCTCACTGTGGTATTTTTATTAAGCATTATTTAGATAGAAAAGCTGGGATTAATTAAATATCTGTCAATAAAAGATTGGCTAAACTATAGTATGACATACTATGAAATACTACAACTTTTTCAGTGTGATTGAGTGCTTAGTGTATTGATAGAAAAATGTCCACAGTTGTTTCAGAGAAAATAAAACAAATTCTAAAGCATTTTACTTAGCATGTATCAAAATATTTTTTAAGATTGTTTATATATGATGAAATCAAACAGAAACAGCTGAGTACTATACACACCAACCTCTTCACAACAAGCAGTGTAATTTTTCAGAGTAGTGTTTGGGAAGAGGATGTGGGGATTTGAGTGTTTTTATTTTGTTTGAAATTTTTGCTGGCATACATTCAGGGCTTGCATAATTAAAAGGAAAAAAAGGAAACATGGTGGTGCTTTAAAAGTTGCAAAAAGGAAATGTCAAATTAATAAATACTTAACTGTGTGGTATTATATGCCAGGCTTGTGTCAGACTGTGGAGGTAGATACAAAGGTAAGTTTAGCTTCCAGTCTCTGGGCATTTGGGGTTTGATGAGAGGAACACCTCGGACTAAGGAACTGGGAGAATCAGAGCAGGCACAGGTGAGGGCATTCCCGTGAAAAAGCCTGGAGGAGCTCTTGGATCAGGAGGTCTCAAAGCATGATGAGAGAAAGATAAAGGGGAGGCAAATTGAGGCAGAAATAGATGATAAAAGAATGTCACAGAATAGTCAAATAATATAAAAATTGGAAATCAGTGTATTTGGCAGTTAAAAATATTTCTTGTTTCTCAAACCCACCAAGTTCATTCCGTTAGGGCCCTTGCATTTCTTTTCCTCAGCTTGGTATTACCTGTCCTCAGATGTTCGCTCGACTCGTTTCTTGTTATTAAGGTCATCATAATTAGCCAGCCTGTCTTCATTCAGTCAAGAAATATTTATTTAGCATCCCTGTATCCCAAGCAGTAGTACTGCAGCAGTGTACACAACAGATACAATCTGCCTTGCCTTCTATCACAAGATGTTGTCTTTACTTTCTTGCTAATTGTATTTACTGTCTGAATATCTTGTTTGTCTGTTTGCTTATTGTCTGTCTCTGCAAATGAGAACAGAAATCTTGTTTTCCTTATTCACCTCTATGTTTTCTATACCTAGTACAGCCCCTGACACATAATCCATGTTGATAAGTATTTGTGGAATAGATAAATGAATAATAATTTTTGGAGAGAATTATTTGAATACATTGATGTGGTAGAAGGTATATTGACTGTACCGAAGAGGTAGAAGCACAGAAAAATTGAGATAGAGGAAATGGTAGTGGGAGAAATCTTGTTAGATAGTTTGAGCTGCTTAGTATGTAGAAAATGTTATTGTCCACTGTGAAATAAGAAGGTTTGGTGACTTGAGAAGAGTTGTTCCTTGTGGTCAAGGAGAGCTGCACTAGAATTGTCTTAGAAAGCAGTAAAGGTTTATTATTCTTGGATGGCTGATCACCACAGCCCATGATGTACATACTTAAATGTTGTGCTTGTATGTCAAGATATCTGTTGTGTAACATGTTTACTCATTTGTTTCTGAGTAGTATATCGAGAATTTGGAAAAATGTATTAAGCTTGAAGTGCTTAATCTCAGCTATAATCTAATAGAAAAGATTGAGAAGGTGGATAAGCTGTTAAAATTACGAGAACTCAACTTATCATACAACAAAATCAGGTGAGTAATACTTTAGGGAGCATTGCAGGGTCTCTTGTTAGAGAGGTTGTCTAGTGGTATCTCTATTTTGATCCTTGTCCATTGATAGGCTAGCTCTTCACATGTGATAACTATCTTTATGTTTTGGTATTACTTACAAACAATAATACTTTTTATCTAGCTTACTGAAGATGCAGCTATATTTTTTTGAGTACCAAGTTTTATCTTAATTTCATTTTTGGCAGGAAGTTTCCCCAAATGTCTAAGACTCATTGCTTTATTGTGTAAAGAACATTGATGTGAAGCAGAATGTTTCAACCCTGCCATTTTGATCTCAATGACATTCTAACTCATTTGATCTTTATTGACATTCTTTTCTCATTGCTACAAGAAATATGCTCTTAGTCTTGTTTCAGATTTATTATAGACAAAATGATGAAGAGTCTGGACTTGGAAATCTTTTTGTTTGTTTTTGTCTTTTTGGAGTTAGGGTTTAAACCCTGGGCCTCCTATATGCTAAGCATGCAGCTTACCTTTGAGCTACACCTGCTGTGGCTGATCTTAGAAATATTACATAATGTATATGCTTCCCCTGAAGTAAGACTAGATAAACGTGATGGCCAACAAATCAAAACCAAACAACTAGCAGTTGCAGAAGTTCCAATAAGACAAAAATGAAATGGAAATAAAATGTAATTTATCAAAGTTATAATATAAAATTTGTATAAAAAAGAATTGATCCTGTTGAAAATAATTTCAGTAACATAAAAATGAAAATAGAGGTTAGAAATTTTGCCCTATATAGAAAATGATCAAGCAATTAAATTAACAATTAAATTGCTAATAATTAAAAAAATCTTTTTTCTTTTATCCCCCCTTTTCCTGGTACCGGGGATCGAACTCATGACCTCACGCTTGCCAGGCAGGTGCTTACACCACTGAGCTAAATCTTGGGGCCCAAAATATTTTTATCGCTGTAAATTTATCAATATGGGTAATAAATATATTAATTGAAATATTCCAATTAAAATACTTGTACTGGTAAGCACAGTATCATTTGAAGGCTTTCCATATCCTGCTTGCACAATTCATCTTTCTGAGATCATCTTGGGCAGGGCTGTAGGACATAGCACAGCATGTGCTGTTGAGTTTTCTAGTTTCCCTTGGCTGTCTGTTAGTACCCTTCCACAGCAGCAGGAAGATGCTGTAGACATACTCATCTATGTTATGGGGTCTTACACTCTGACAATAAGATTGTTGGGTTTACTGGGCTTAGTGCTAAAGGCTTGGCAGTTAACCTGTTCTGGTAAATTTGGTTTTAGCTACTTTATTCTCATTTATGAGAAGGGTTGATACATAAAAGTTGTGAAAACTAACCCTACATGGAACCATGGCTATTAAGATGAGAATGGAAGGACTTCATCATTGTATTTCAGTAATTTTGACTTTTGTCCTTTGATTTCCAGCAAAATTGAAGGCATAGAAAATCTCTGTAATCTGCAAAAGCTAAACCTTGCAGGGAATGAAATTGAGCATATTCCCATATGGCTAGGGAAGAAATTGAAATCTTTGCAAGTCCTTAACTTAAAAGGCAACAAAATATCATCGGTAAGTTACTCAAAATAGAAAGGATTTGTTTTTCAAATTTTAGGGCTTGTTGATTGAAAAAAGTTTTATTTTGAAAAATGGGATTTCTTGTTAGTATGTTGACCAAAGACCAAATTCCGATAAAATCTAGGATTTTCTATAATAATTGAATTCAGGCAGTTCTCATATTGATAGATTCCATAATAACTAAGAGTTGATCTCTTAGCATTTTCACATTTATTGTTTTAGAGTCCTTATTACCATTTTACAAGTAAAGCCTTGGAGAGGTCAAGTTTCTTATACAAAGACACAGCTTGTGTCAGAATTCATATTACTGAGTGGATAGTAGAATTCTTTTTCCAGACAAAATTACTGTATAGTAAAGTTCTCAGACTTTTGAATTAATCTTGATTATAGCACTGGGTATTAAAGAAAGTTGGTCACCAGCTTTTTATAGTAGAGCAATTTTGTTATCACACAATTGGTTAATGATCCATATTTTTCTCTGAAGTCTTAATTTATGATTTTTCCTGATATTTATTTCCTGATATTTAGTTGTTCAGTAATAATTTTCTAAGTAAATACATTTATTTATTTGTGTATTAAAATTGGAAAAATCATGCTATACTTTAATGAACATTAGTCATAGAATAGAAAATTAAAGACGTAACTTCAAATATGGGCCTAGACTTGCCTTCTTTGACTTTAATCTCTGTAAAACTCACTTTTTAAATTGAAGTACAGCAAATAACTTGTTTACTTCCTCCTTTGCCAGTGTTATAAGGCTCAGATTAAATGGTATGTATGAAAATGCTTTTAAAACTTTTAAAACACTATCTAAGTCTAAGGCTATATTTTTTAAACTTCCACTCATGGCCCAATAATAAGAAGCAATATTTATTTAATGCTGTATTATAAACAGTGTCTATACTTTTTGTTTCATATTCATAAAGTTCTGATAAGAAACTATTCTTTCACCATCAGAGCCCCAGAGCCTCAGAGCCCAAACACCATGTGTCTTAGTTACTTTTCACTCGTTGCTGGGACAGAACACCTGACACCCAAAATTAGGGAAGGAAAGATTTATTTAGCTTACAGTTTTTGGAGGTTTCAATCCATATCAGCTGGCTCCAAGGCAGAGTGGCATGGCACAGGGGCAGCACTTCAAGGCAGCAGCAGAGCAAAAGCAGCCAGAGTAAAAGGGGGCCAGAACAAGCCTCCTCTCCTCCCTTATATTGTACACAGGCCACCCCCTCCCTCCAGGGTGGGTGTACCTTCACAAATCTCCTTGCCTTCCTTTGCACAGGATGAGGATATTTATAAAGAACGCTGGCTCCCTGCTGAGTCTCTTTAGTTAAACTTCTGACCTTCTCAAATTGACACAATGAACAGGTAACTGCTTGGGCTCTACACCCCAGGATGTAGAACTGCTGAGTTACTTAATTAAGCTTCTAGACTTCTCAAGTTGACACAGTGTGTAAACCACAACACCATGTCATGTACACAATCACCTTGGAGTGCTTGAAGCTTATGGGCCTGTTGAGAAGAGGTAGCTTGGAACCATAAATTTGCCACAAATGTTCCTCGAAGTTGTAATCGATCCTTAGTAGTTGATCTTTAAGTAGTACTCAGTGTCAGCTGAGTAACAGGAAAATCATTCAAGAAATATTTATTTATTTATTTATGATGTTCTCATCTCAGTTTATATTTGACATTGGCATCATTAAGACTGATGGATATTTACTTGGGAGAAAAGGATTATTCGTATTAACTATTTGGAGTAGTGCTTCTCAACTTTTTAAAAATCCTTTCCTTGAATAAACATAAGACTTAATTTTAAAGTGTGGGTATCTGCATGTCCTTGTGTCTATTGACCATCATTTATAACTCATTTATCTGAAGATTTACTGAAATCTTTTATAATCTTTTAGTTCTCAATTTGTGCAATCAATATGAGAAGACAATAGATTTAGAGGGACAAAGACTTGGGACCAGGAATATAGCTCAGTGGCATAAGCACCTGCCTGGCAAGTGCAAGGTCCTGAGTTCAATTGCTGGTGCAAAAAAAAAAAAAAAAAAAAAAAAAAGAGTGACAAGGCTTGAATTCAGATCCTGTTTCATTTTACTTAGAGACTCTGAACTTAGACATGCCACCTACCCTCTTTGAACCTCAGTTTCTTAACTATAAAATTAAGATGATATTTTTATTATAGGTGGTTGTGAGGAGCCACAAATCAAATAGCATTAAAAATGCTTAATACTGTCCTGATACACCGTATTCTCATTTGTTCCCTTTCTGTTCCTCCCTCCTAGCACTACATTTGAGTAATGGTTTTCATGAATAGTGTCTTGCCATATTTAGAGCAGTTTCCTTGATTTGTTCCTTCCTTTAGGTAGTTTATGATTTTTAGGGTGAATTATACCACTATTACTGTCATATCATTTCAGCTCCAGGATGTAAGCAAGTTGAAACCACTTCAAGATTTGACTTCTCTGATCCTAGTTGAAAATCCGATTGTGACCCTTCCTCATTACCTCCAGTTTATCATTTTCCACCTCCGTTCACTGGAAAGTTTGGAAGGTCAGCCGGTAACTACTCAGGATCGACAGGAGGCTTTTGAGAGATTCAGTTTAGGTAAGAGGACGCTAAAAAAAAAAATCTAAATTTGAATGAGGAAAGCACTTATTTTCAGAAGTTATGTAGTAAAATATAATGTACCATAACCTTAATAGTGCCATAAAAACGTTCAAGGAAAATGGTACTATAAATCAATTAATAAGGTAAATATTTACTAAATATACTGTACACCATACACTGCACATAGCACTAAGGAAATAGTGGTAAGTAAAACATATGGTGCTGGACTTCATGCAGCTTATGTTTTTGTGGAGAAGACAGACAAAAAACTTGGAAGTAAACCAAGGTAAAACAATAGAGGAGAGCCCTTTTTGTGGTGTAGTGTAAAGGAATGACTCTCTAAGCACGTGACATTTAAGTTGAAGGCAGAAAGACAGAAGGGTTAGCCCTGTGGAGAATGGCATTGAGGAAAAGGGAGCAACATTTTAAGATTATAAAGACCCTGTTGAGTTCAAGGAACTGAAAGGTCAGTATCAGAGGACAGTGCAAGAAAAATTTTAGAGGTAGGGAGTTTTGAAATGGAACAGGGTTTGGGGGTATGAATTTTATTCTAGGTGCTGTGTAAAGCCATTGACATGATGTCATTTATAAATTAAGGAGACCATTTTTGATGTAGAGTGGACAGTGACTAGGACCAGCCCAAAGTGGTGATGAAGAGACCTTTAGGAGGCCGTATCAGTAATCAAGGCTGGAAGTAGCCTATACTCAATTTTAGATATGGAAATGAATACTAGGTGGATAAAGTTTGAAGATATAATCAGTAACATTTTCTAAAGAACTGAATAATTTCCAGGGTTCTAGCTTAAATGACTAGTAGATGATGTAATTTATAAAAATGAGAGAATTCAGGGTTGTTTTATTTTTGAGACAGGATCTTGGATATGTAGTTTAAGCTGGCCTTGGACTCACTGCATAGTCCAGGCTGACCTTGATCTTACTATACTCCCCCTACCTCTGCCTCCAGAGTGCTGGGATAACAGGTATACACCTGTTATCCCATACCCACGAGTTCAAAGGTTTTTTTGGAGGGGGAAACACTGAGTTTGAACATGTGAGACAGCCAAGTAGAGAGAAATGTGAGTTTGGTGTTCAGTGAGATCTGGACTGGAAATACAGGTTCAGCATCCCTAATCTGAAAAGCTGAAATTCAGAAATGCTCCACAGTCCCAAACCTTTTGAGTGCTGACAAGTAGAAAATTCCACACCTGACCTCATGTGATAGGTCACAGTTGAAACAAAGACACACTAAAAAATTGAATACAATTACTTTCAGAGCTGGGCGTGGTGGCGCACACCTTTAAACCCAGTACTCGGGAGACTGAGGTAGGTGGAGCGTTGTGAGTTCCAGGCTGGCTTCAGCCACAACGTGAGCAAGGCCGGCCTGAACTACATAGTGCGACCCTGCCTCAAAAAAAAATAGGGCTGGGAGTTTGGCTCAGTGGCTTAAGTACCTACCTGGCAGATGCGAGGTTTTGAGTTCAATTCCCAGTGCTGACAAAATAATAATAATAATAATAATAATAATAATAATACTTACTTTCAGGATGTGTGGGTATACAAGGTATATATGAAAAATAAATTAGTTTTGTATTTGGATGTAAGTCCAATGCCCAAGAGATCTCATTATGTAAATGCAGATATTCTGAAATCTGAAAAAATAAAAATAAAAAGCAACCCTGAAATCTGAAAAACTTTTAGTCCTAGACCTTTTGGACATGGGATACTCAACCTATGTAAATTTGAGAGTTAATAGCATAAAAATAATACATGATTCCCTGGGAGTCAGTTTGCTCATTCAGGAAGGGAGTAGGAAGAGGAAGACGGGCAGCCTGCTAAGAAAATGGAAACAGGCCAGCAAGGTAGGGGGAAACCAGGAAATAATTCATTATGAAAATACAGAGAGGAAGTGGTCAGTCATACTGAATGTTGCTGAGAAGAAAAGGAAGGTGCCCCCAGAAAAGTGTTTTAGATTGGCACCTTGTGATGGTCTAGACAGGAGCAGTTAAGGAGAGGTGGACATAAATGCTAGATCCTAATGGATTGGAGATGGCAGAGAGACATTTGTCTGAAGATTTGAAATTTTCTCCCACAATTTCTTTGCTTTGACACTTAATAAATAAGTTTTAAACGAAGTTTAAAAGTTTAAAAAAAAATTCACCAGTAGTTCTCAGAAGAGGAAGTGACCAGAACAAAGTGAAGTTAACCTCAAAGTCAATACTGAAAGAAACAACCAACCAGTATATCCAGGAGCAGTGGGAGTGGGAGGATGAATGCCTCAGTGCTCTTATTCTATAAAAACGTAAGAGAATGAGATTAGAGGAAAGCAGGAGACATCCTCCCTTGGCCGGAGGAACACTTCGTGTAAAAGGAGAAGAGATCTGTGTTACGCTATGAGGTATAGGTAATGTTATTGCTGCTGTTGGGAAAATAAGAGTTCCTACTGAGGTCTGTTTTTTCACTGTGGTCATCAGCTGAGGAGACTACATTGAGTATAAGGAGGTTTGAGCAAGAAGCAGAACATTGGAAATAGCCACTTTTAGAGTGTCGGGTAATGAGCCTGTATGCTCAAGCATTTGGAATTGACTTAGTCCATTTTTGACTATTAAAAATAACAATTTCATGTGATTTGATCCAACACTTGAGAAACATGGTAAATTTTTATTAACTGGAAACCCCCAAAACTCTGCATTTTTCATTGTGAAGTTTATGTTTTAGAGTTATTAAAAATATAAATAATGTATAAAAAGTCATCATATAAATACACTGTTGTGGGAAATATATAAAGGACACATTCATCAATGCACTGAGATATTAATTAGGAACCTTTAATATGCTGGACTCAGAGGATACAGTGGTGAGCTGGATTGATGCAGTTTCTGCTTTCATGAAGCTTTAATGAGGAAAGCAGCCAGCCAGGTTATTTGATCATATTTTACAGCTTTCTGTGTGACAAGGGTCAGAGCACAAGTTCACAGTGACATGAAGGATCTAACCTGTAAAGAAGATTGGGTTGGGACAAGCTTCTGAAAATGCTTTTTAAAGTTTAAGACTTAAACCAGGCATGGTGGTGCATACCTGTAATCCCAGCACTAGGGAGGCTTAGGCAGAAGGATTGCCATGAATTCAAGGCCAGCCTGGGCCTACATAGTGAGACCGTATCTCAAAAACAACACAAAACAGTAGTTTGTAGCTTAAGACTTATAGGATGCAAAAGGTCCTTAGGAGATAGATGACAGCAGTTCCAGAGAAAGGTTATGGATAAAAGACTGCAAATCTAAAGAACCTGAATCATTTCAGGAAAGCTGCAGAGAGGTATGTATAGATGAGGAGCCCTGCCAGTTCTTCCTATAAGTCCTCAACATGTAATTACTAAAATCAAATACAATGTTGCATTTTTATGGGGAATTTTAAAAACTCTTTATTGGCACGCTAAATACAAAGAAGTATTAGCTTTTAAAAATGTCATTCAAATAATACTTTCAAGGAGGAAATACAATGATAATCTATTATATTTTATCAACAGAAGAGGTAGAAAGACTGGAAAGAGACCTGGAAAAGAAGATGATAGAAACTGAAGAGCTTAAGAACAAACAGAAAAGGTTCCTTGAGGAAATTAAAAATCAAGATAAACTAAACAAATCATTAAAAGAGGAGGCCATGTTACAGAAACAGAGCTTTGAGGAGCTAGAAAATGACCTAAACACAAAAAATGAATTGGTAAGTCTATGTTTTATCTGTGTTTGGCTATATTTGCTTAACATAGAGAGTTATTTGCCCTTCAGTCTAAAAATACAACTTCCTGACCATAGTATGGGGAAGATGTGACTTAACAGAAGTATGTGCAAAAGGCTTCATGAATTGTAGTTGACTGTGCACTGTAGGATATGTGGTACCCAGAAGACAGCTTTCTGGAGTTGCATTGTGTGAAGTATGCTATCCAGTACAGAGAGGGATACTGTTCGATACACCCTCACACTATGAGAAGTTGCTAAGACTTCCCTAGATATTTGTATTTTTTTCTCTCACCTCTCCTGGACCTCCTTGTTTCCTGCTCCATCTTTTCTCTCTGCCTCTCTGTCCCATTGGTGTTTGTATTTTTTTAAATAACAACATTGTAGGTAACACTGTACATTGGCAAAAACTTTTGAAAGATGATTTAGCAAAGTTAATTCCATTTTAAACAGATATACTATGTGTCTCAGAGATTTCCATTTCCAAAAATATATCCTGTGTAAATGGTAGCAAGAAAGTATATATTATATATCTTAAGTATGCATATGTTTATGTGTGTACATACATATATACATAGATAAACTTTATGTACATACAAGGATATTCACTACAACATTGACAAAAATGGAAAATCACTGAAATATCTCGTCAGTGGACATCCATGTGGTTAAACAGAATATATGATATGGAAAGATGTCTTGCACATTTTATTATGTGAAGAAAAACAAGTCTCAAAACAGGAAATCAAGTATGATTCTATACTTAAAAATGCATAACATCATACTTGGGGAAAAGGCAGAATATGTACCAAACTCTTCAAGTAATTATTTCTGAGTAGTAATTATAGAACACTTTCAAACAGGCCTTTATGCAAATCTGTGATGTCTAAATTTTATGTAATTGGTTTTGTTGTTAAAATAGGAGAAAACATGAAAACACAGAAAGATTTGGACAAACCAGATAGCATAATTTGAGAAAGTAACTGACTGGGAGGCTTTAGAGGTTTTGAGAACATATTATATGAGGAATGGCTAAAGGATCAGGGGTATCCAGACTGGAGAAAAGGAGACTCCATGGGCTATGACATCTTCTCTCAGATATTCAAAGATCTTTTTTTATTTTTTAAATTTTTTTTAATTTTAAAGATAGTAAAATCCAACAAAACATAACAGAACGAAGTCAGTTAAAACAAAGCAGTAGATCTGGTACAGAACTTTGAAGAAAGATACTATGAAAACAATAGTACTAGAGTATATCTTGTTATTTTCAGAATAGTTGACCATTCCAACAGGTATAGTAAAATCAAACCAAAAAAAACACACAATAAAACCAATAAAAACAGAGTATAAAATAATGCCAAAAAAATCAATCAGAATAAAGCAAAACAATGAGAACAATATTGGGCCTGGAAGACAAGACAGAAGAGAATCCCCCATTTTTGCTACATTGCGTACTGTCATCTTCCAAAGAGATGCTCAGGCTGCCAGACCCAGGCCTGCAAAATGAACAAAACAATACTAGCATTTAGTTGTTTTATGTACCTTAATTGCTATCAATTCAGCCAGACCTCCAAACGAGCAGGTTGCTCTACAGGGGTGGGGTGAGGTGGGGTGAGGTGGGGTGGAGGGGTGGGGGAGTGGGCAGAGCTTTGTCCTTGATTCTTAGCCCACGCGCTGGTAGGTGTACGGGGGGGGCGGGGCAGGGCACATGTTTCTCTTCCTGGGGTCCACACCAGTCGTGCAGGCCCCCAGAAGGCAGACTTAGTTGTCTTCTGGTTGGAGGCGCTCAGGCCTGGTGGGGCGGGCTCCCGAGAGGCCCATTTCTTTCTCTTCCTGGGATCCACTCAATGAACTTTTGATAGAAGAGAAATTAAAGTTATATACTAAAGCCCCGTGAAATAAAAGTATGACTTAGTAAATGGAATCATAAGAAAACAGTACTTATTTAGTAATAAAAAATTGCTAATGATAATTAGAATGTATTTGCTTTCACTGAAACAGGCAGAGGCTGATCTTGTTCTCAAGGTTCAGGGAAAAGATGAAGAATGTTAGATAGGAAGACAGACTAAATGATCCTAAAAAAGCCCTTTTTAACCCAGTATGATTTTGTAAAGCTATTAGACTATTTTCTCTGAAGGAAAAAACAATAACCGTTGGTATCCACCTTTTTAAATAATTCTTTATTCTGACTATGGATAATTTAGAGAATTATATTTACCAAGTGCATAATAAAATCCTAACTATGTTTATCCTTTTTGCATCTCCCTTTCAAGATTGCCATTTTGGCCTAATTACTCAATTTGTTAACAAGAAAAAGTTCTGCCTAATCACTTACTTTTTTTTTTTAAGACAAAGAAAGAATGTTCCCTTTTCTGTGTGGGACAGGAAGTTGTAAGTTGAAATATAAATTCTCATCTACCTCTTTCTTGAACTTCTCTTTGCCTGAGAAAAGGGGATGTGATGGAAAGCTAGGACAGCTTCCCCAGCTCTGTTACTCAAAATTTCAGAGCATTTATGGGTTCCTTCATCTGCCTTTTATTTGAAGGTAGTTTTTGATTATCTCAGCTATATACCTTCAGATCAATGTCAGCTATTTTAAATCATATATGCTTCAGTTACTCTTCAGTCCATAATAAAGTGAAGTGGACAGATGAGTAATGAAACCGGTAGAGAATTACATGGTAAACAATTTTATTTAAACAGTGAATTTTTCTTGTCATCATGTAGTATTTGTGTTTAAAATACAAAAATGGGAAATTACTATGGTATCATGTGACATTTGTGAACATTTAATTAATAAATTTTCCTGAGTTATAGTTCTTTTTTTAGAACACAGAGCCCATCTTTTATTACTAAGATAAAATATAACTTATATATGCTGACCCTCTTGTGCATGTTGGTCAATTCATTGAAAATCTTGTCACTATCCTCATATTATGGTTTATTATATCTGCCTAGTTTTCTCTTTTGTTTATTTCTAATGTTGTTATGTTTATGCTGTGAATAAACATTTTGTAAATTATTAACAATTTTGCTCTTTTTTCCTGTAACTATTTTTGTTAGAAATCAGACTGTGCCCTTCTTTGTCATTATTATTGGTATCATTAATGATTTAAAAACACTGGTATACATAAAGTATATTTATTTTAAATTCAGAATGCACAAATGTATACAGTAGAAGCAGAGGTCTACTCTTTGCCTACCCCATTTCTCCAGATGTTAATATATGACTAATTTTTCCATATGTATACAGTATATATGTAATTAAGCACAATATGCCCTTGAATATTTTTGTGATTTTTTAAAAAAAGGAATCTTATTATATATATTATTAGCCTGCATCTTATCTTTCACAAAACATTATACATGAATAGCTCTTCAAGTTAAAAAATGTATATAAATCTTCTGTATTCTTTTTAAAGTCTGTATTTTGTTCCATTAAATGAATCTTACATAATTTAGTTAGACTTCTCTTACTGGTAGATATTTAGGTCACTTTTTTGTTATTAGAGATACTACTACAAAGAAAATCTTTGTATGTATGAGTGCATGTGTATGTATACCTATGTACTTATACTATTATTTCTTTATTTTGAGGGGTTTTTTTGGAGACAGGATCTCACTGTATAGTTCAGGCCGAACTTGAACTCACTGTGTAGCTCAGGTTATCCTCAAATTTGTGATACTCCTCTTGCCTCAGCCTCCTGAGTTCTGGGATTATAAGTGTACACTACCACACCCAGCTCTTAGTATTTTTTTAGTATAAGTCATTGCAAGTAGAATTACTGTGTGATTTTTTAAAAATTTTAATAAATTCAAATCCTGCTTCAGAAAGCTTAAACCAATTTACACTGCCATGATAGTAAGTGGAAAAGTCCAATTTCCAATCAGACTATTATTTTCTTTCTTTTTTTTTTTTTTTGGCAGTACAGGAGATTGAACTCACAACCTCAGTAAGCCACTGAGCCAAACTCCTGGCCCTTATTATTTTCATTTTTAATTATGATAGAAAAATGGAAACTTGTTATTGTTTTAACTTCATATTTCTATAGTGTTTGAAGAGTTGAGTATTATGTATGCATTATTGGTTATTTTTTTGGAAAAAAATTTATTTCATAATTATTTAAAAAGTTAAAGATACATAACAATACTAAGTAATTATATACCTAATAACAGAACTTCATATCTTGTATTTCTTCTTTAAAAGGACAGCTTAGAAACCAGGTGTGGTGGCGCACACCTTTAATCCCAGCACTCAGGAAGCTGAGGTAGGAGGAGCATTGTGGGTTCAAGGCCGGCTTGGGCTACAGTGCGAGTGCAAGGCCGGTCTGAGCTACATAGTGCGACCCTGCCTCAGAAAACTAGGGCTGGAAGTTTGGCTCAATGGCTTAAGCACCTGACTGGCAGGTGCGAGGTTGTGAGTTCGATTCCCGGTG
>RJWM01019525.1:0-38895 GCA_004363535.1 Dasyprocta punctata | reverse complement strand
CTCTTTCAAAGAACCAACTCTTCGATTCATTGATTCTTTGTATTGTTTTCTTAGTTTCAATTGCATTAATTTCTGCTCTAATCTTAATAATTTCCTCCCTTCTTTGGGCTTTGGACTTGACTTGCTCTTCTTTTTCTAGAAGTTTGAGGTGCAGCATTAGGTTGTTTATGTGTGTTCTTTCCATTTTTCTGATATGAGATCTTAGTGCTATAAATTTGCCTCTGAGGACTGCTTTCATTGTGTCCCACAGGTTCCGGTAATTTGTATTTGCTTTTTCATTCAATTGTAGATATTGTTTAATTTCTTCTTTAACTTCTTCTGTGACCCGTTGGTTGTTTAGGAGGGTATTATTTAATTTCCATGTGTTTATACGGCTATTGTAGGTTTTTTTGTGATTCATTTCCAATTTTACTGCACTGTGGTCAGATAATGTGCATGGGATTATTTCAGTTCATTTGTATTTACTTAAGCTTGCTTTGTGGACCAGTATATGATCTATTTTAGAGAATGACCCAAGTGCAGCTGAGAAGAATGTGTATTCTGATGTTGATGGGTGGAATACTCGGTATACATCTACTAGGTCCATTTGTTCACAAGCTTGATTCAGTTCTGCTATTTCTTTGCTGATTTTTTGTTTGGTTGATCTATCTCTCTGTGACAATGCGGTGTTAAGGTCCCCTTTTATAACTGTATTATTGTTTATTTGGCTTTTCAAGCCTATTAAGAAGTGTCTTACATAGTTGGGTGCTCCCATGTTCTGTGCATATATATTTATGATTGTAATCTCTTCCTCTTGAAGTTTTCCCCTAACCAGTATGTAGTGACCTTCTTTATCTCTTTTGATCATTTTCGGTTTGAAGTTTGCATTGTTTGCAAACATAATAGCTACCCCTGCTTTTTTCTGGGTTCCTGTTGCATGGAGTATTGTTTTCCAGCCTTTGATTTTTAGTCTGTGAATTTCCTTTTGAGTGAGATGTGTTTCTTGAACACAGTATATTGTTGGATTTTGTTTCTTAACCCACTCTGCTAGTCTGTTTCTTTTTATTGGTGAGTTGAGACCATTTACATTGATTGATAAAACTGATATGTACTGGCTCATTCCTGTCATGGTATCTTTCTGTTGTTGGTTTTCTACATTTTCTGTTTAATTATTTGCCCTGCTTAGTGGTTTCCTTTTGTTGTTTTTCTTAAGATTGTGGATATATTTGTCTCTTTCTAGAGTGTCTTTCAGTACTCTCTGTAGTGTTGGTTTGGTGGCCATATATTTCTTCAGTTCTTCTTTGTCATGAAAGTCTCTTATTTCTCCATCAATTTTTAAGGATAGTTTTGCAGGGTACATCAATCTGGGTTGAAAGTTGTTGTCTTTCAGGGTTTGAAATACTTCATTCCAAGCTCTTCTTAACTTAAAGGTTTGTGTTGAGAGGTCTGCTGTGATTCTGATATGCTTTCCTTCATAAGTGATTTGTTTCTTTTCTCTGACAGCTTTTAGTATTTTGTTCTTGTGCTGTGTTTCTGATACCCTTATTATTATATGTCTGTGTGAGGATTTATTTTGGTTGTGGTTAATTGGGGATCTGTATGCCTCAGTTACTGGTATTTCAGATTCTCTTCCCATGTTTGGAAAGTTTTCTGCTATTATTTCTGTGAATAGTCTTCGCAGGTCATTAGTATTGACCCCTGCTTTTTTATTGATGCCTATTAATCTTACGTTATTTCTCTTGGCATCGTCTTGCAGTTGTTGAATTGTTGTTTCTTGGTTCCTAACTATTTTTAGGAGATCTTTTCTTTCATGGCTGTGATTTCCCATGCTCTCTTCAAGATCTGAGATTCTATCTTCAGCTTTGTTTAAGCGGTTTTTCAAACTTTCCATGGAGTTTTTCATTTCTTGCATTTCCCTTTGCATCTGTTTCATGCATTCTGTTTGTGTCTTATATTGTTCATTCAAAGTTTCAATCATTTTCTTAAGTTCTATTTTTTTATCTTGCTCTTCTTTAGATACACACAACATTTCTTTAATAATGATTCTCATTTCATTTTTTAGCTGAGAGAATATTTCTGATTTGAATTTCTCTATAGTTTCATCAAGCTGTTTCTTTATTGCATTTTCTATCATTTCAGAAAGTCCCTCTGTATGACTTCCACTGTCTTCCATTTCAGTATCTCTTGGGTTTGTTCTTTGTGGGCTGGGGGACAGAGACAGCCTCTTGGTCTTTTGTCTTGTCATTTTCTTCTAGAACCTATGTGGCCTTGTGACCTGCGAGTCTGACTGGGCATTCCCCTGAGGGTCATGCTGATTCTTGTGTGATGGTGAATCATGGGACCCGTCATCCAAGAATCAGCAAGGGAGGGCAGCCTCCCGGGGTGTGCAGGTGTAGGCTCTGCCTTAACTGAGTGGGGGGCCAAGGCCTCCCGTTCCCAGGAAGTTAGGCAGAGTACCCCAGAGTCACGCTGCCTGGAGCCCGGGTCTGTCTGCCAGTTCAGAATGACAACCACTTTGCTAGGGCAAGCCTGGGCAAGTCGCAGGCCTACAGTGCTGGGAGAAACCTGGCTGGGCATGGTAGGCGAGTTCTGGGACAGTGCATGCACAAGCAGCTCCACTGAAGAACGGCGCTTGCATGTGCTTGGAGCTCTGGTGTGAGGAGCGCAAGCTCTCTAAGTCCCTGCAGTTATGTTGGTCAGTCCCTGGTGAGCAGCTCTGGGGTCCCGGGCTACTCTGGGCTGGGCAGCATACCTCTGTGTCCTGCGAGGCTGTCTGGGCATTCCCCTGGGGGTCGTGCCGATTCTTGGATGACGGTGAATCGCAGGACCCGGCCGAGCTGGGCCCTGTGCACAGCAAGGGAGTGCGGCCTCCCGGGGCATGTGGGTGTAGCCTCTGCCTTAACTGGGTGGGGGGCCAAGGCCTCCCGTTCCCGGGGAGTTAGGCAGAATACCCCAGAGTCACGCCGCCCGGAGCCCAGGTCTGTCTGCCAGTTCAGAATGACAACCGCTTTGCCGGAGCAAGCCTGGGCAAGTTGCAGGCCTACAGTGCCAGGGGCTCCCCTATTTTTTTAAAATCTACTTCTTCTTTAGATATACTCAGCATTTCTTTCATAATGTTTGTCATTTACTTTTTTCCCTGGGACATTATTTCTGATGTGATTTCCTCTATAGCTACATGAAGTTGCTTCTTTATTTCAGTTGCTGTCATCTGAGAAACTTCAATTGTGTGATTTCCAGTGTTTTCCATTCCAGTGTCTCCTGCGTTTGTTCTTGGTGGTCTGAATGTCTGAGACTGCATCTTGCTCTTTTGTTTTGTAATTTTCTTCTGAGACCTGTGAAGCTAACTGGGAGCTCTCCCAATGGCTAGTCCAGAAACTCTCAGAAGAATAGCTCTGGGGCTCTGGGTTGGGTGGAGCTCAGTCCCTCTGAGACCCGTTCAGCTGGCTTGGTGATCCCCCAATGGACTGCACTGGGATACTCTTCTGGGCAGAACTCAGATTCTGTGGTACCCTTGTGGGTAGCTGGGGAACACCCCCAAAGTATGGTGCTGGGACCTTGTGCCTGGATAGGCAAAGTTTGGAATCTCCAGACCCACTCAGCTAGCTGAGGTGCACCCCTAAAATATGGGGTTGGGTCCTTGTGCCTGACTGGGCAAAGCTCAGAACCTGTGGGACCTCCACAGGTAGATTAGGCACACCACCAAAGTGTGGTTCCAGGGCCTTGTGCCTGGTTGTGTGGAGCTCAGAACCTCCAGGACACTTGTTGCTAGCTAAGGTGCATTGCCTAAGTGATGCACCAGGGCCTTACATCTGGCTGGTTAGAGCTCAGAATCTCCAGACCCTCATGGCTAGCTGTGGGTGTACCCCCAAATTATAGTGCCAGGGTCTTACACTGTGTTGTTCAGAGCTTCAAATCTCCTGGACCCACACAACTAGTCTGGTCACTCCCAGAAGGACAACTCCCAGACTCTAGGCTGGGTGGTGTTCAGTATCTCTGGGACCTGTGCAGCTTGCCAGGTACACCCCCTGATGCATTGCATTGAGATGTTGGGCTGGGTAGAGCTCGGATCCTCAGGTAACTGTGTGACTAGTAATGGCACACCCCCAAATTGTGGGCCTTGCATCTAGCTGTCTCTCAGCATTTGATTAGCTGTGAGCGTCATTATTTCATTCCCAATTTTAAAACAAATTTTTCACAGATATAATATTCTTGATTGGCAATCTTTCTTTCAGTAACTTAGGCAGGTGACCTTATACCCTTGACTCCCACACTATTTCTGTTGCAAATTACCCTGGTAAATGTTATAGAGGTTCCCTTGCATGTGATAAGCTATTTTTTCTTGGTGTCTTCAAAAGTGTCTCTTTGTATGACTTACAATAGCTTGATTATAATGTGCATTATTGTGGATTTATTTTGATTCAATGTATTTGGAATCTTTCAGATTTTGTGGGTTTATATATTCATTTCTCATCTTCAGATTTTGGTAACTGGTGACATTATTTCACTGAATAAGCTTTATGTTCCTTTCTCTCTCCAATCTAATGATTTCAGAGCACACATTGGCTTTATTGTGTCACTAGTTCCATTAGTTGTCTTTACAATTTTTCATTCCTTTTCTTTCCTTTTAAATATGAAACACTTCACAAATTTTTGTGCCATCCTTGTGCAGGGGCCATACTAATCTTCTCTGCATCATTTCAATTTTAATATATGTTTTACTGAAGCAAGTACTTCATTCCTTTTTTACTTCTTGCTCCAGTTTCTACAGTATTTCTTTGCCTTTATTTATCCTTCCTTTGACTTAATGTAATCATATATTGAACCCCTGTAGTGAATGTTTCAGTTTAGGTACTGTGTTCTTTAACTTCAAGATTTAATTTTAAAAAAATATCTTTTTTGTTGAAAATTTGACTTTATTGCTCTCTTGATCTCATTGAACAACTTTATCAAAATTATATCAAATTTTATGCTACATGAATAATATATTTTAGATTTTTAAATTCATTTTAGATGCATTTAATTCATTTATTTGAGAATGAGTTCTGTGCTTCTTAATTTTCCTGAACTTTTTGTGTTGTCTGTGTATTAAAGAAAGCAGCCAGTTTGCTCAATTCTTACGGAGTGACATTATGTGGAAAAATCCACAGATCAGCTACTCAGAAATGCTATGTACCTTTGAACACTTGTTTATAATCTGGCTCTCTCTTATTATTTGTAGTGCTCTCAAAGTTTCAAGTGTATTCTGAGTTCTGTCAGTGCTCCAAAACAGACAAAACAGAAGTCAGTCTTTTGTGTATCACCTGGGTAAGTTGAGTCTGAATGAGCAGTTAAACTCCTTCCTTCATCTGAAAGAGGTTATGAGATGGAAGTTTTTGTTCACTGAATCTGTGTTAGGATGACAGAAGGAGCTATGATGAATGTCAAATCAAATATTTATGTCTGATTTCATGATTCCCAGGCTGCTAGAGTACACTCAGACCCACCAGTGTTCCAAAACAAGCAAGAAAAAAAATCTAGTCTTTTGGTAAGCACCCCAGAGAAGTTGGATTTGCAGTCCAACACTCTTTTCTCTCAAAGGGAGAAATTGGCAGCTGGTGTTTTTAATCAACTTATTCTGTGTCATATCACTTCTGTTTGATAGGAAAAACAAAAGCCAATTTTCTTGAAGTATCAGAAAAATTGAGGTATTGGGTGAACCATCCAACTCTTTCTTGCCTCAAGCAGAAGATTGGACCTGGGAGGGATCTTCAGTCTAGTTCATGTGCTGTTGTGTTGGAGTTAAGGATAATGGTGAGACAGTGCATAAATTTTCCTACCTGGATTTGATGTGTCAAGATTCATATTTACTTAGTGTATATTAGCCTATAAATCAGTTTCTAAATTTCCCATAGACAATATTTCTCTGTTTTGCTATTAAATCACAACAATTAACATCATATCATTCAGTCAATTTTTCAAATTGTGAATTACTTTGATCTATAAGATTGTCAGAATTTTTACTTGCAATTTTATTGGATACTTAAATTTTTGTATCAGGGATTGAACTCATGACCTTGTGCTAGCCAGGCAGGTGCTTATGCCACTGAGCTAAATCCCCAGCCTGGATATTTAACTTTTTATCTTAATCAAGTAATTTTATTTCTTCTACTTGACTGTAGACAGGAAAGTTTTTTATCAAACTCACTATATTGTTGATGAGCACATCACTTAGTATTGTCTATTTTGTTATTTTTTAAGCTATAAATAGAATTCCTTATTTAGGAGTGTCTCCAAAACTGCAATCATTTATTGTAATGTTTTCAACATATCTTCTTCCCATCTTTTTGTCTCTACTGTTGTAATTTATTATTTTTTCTGTACTTTCATATATTCAGTCAATTCTGAATCAGTAGTATGCCTTCATTTAAATTTCAAACTTGTTAACACATTTTAAATAGAAAAGTAATTGTATTACATTTAAAATAATAAGCATTTAAATTTAATAATTGATTTTCATTTATATGATATAATTATAATATACAATCAGCATAAAATATGCAAGTAAGTACCCTACAATCATGTCAGTGTTTGGATTAATCATTTTAGTTAAATCCCTTGGTATTGACTAGATTGGCGATATGATCATATGTAATGTCTGAAATGACACATGCACCTGGCACTCACACTCAAATATAAGAATGGTGTCTTAATGATTCATTTCTCTAAACACCCACACTCTGCTCTTGAGTTCATCTTATATCTACCTCTAATAAATCCTTCTCATGTTTCTTTTTCTGATGTGTCCTGGAAATTTTTATTTTCTGGAATGGGAGTTCGTGAACCCACAAACTTATTTTAAAAAGGTGGGTTAACTTTCTTCTTTCAGACTCAGGGATCCTCAAACTCAGTGTGGTGGCATTTATCTTGACAACCATGAAGGGTCCTAAAAAGAGGTGGAGACTGCAGGAATCACAACTTTGGTTTGCTAAGTCTGGCCAAAAGGCTTTTTAAAAGATTTCTTAGTTATTTTCTTTCTTCCCATTTTTCTCAATTTCTTGGCCCTCTGAAGCATGGTTTTTCTCTGACACATAGTTTATCTTTCTCTTTTTCTCTCCCTCTGCAGTTGTAGGGTCTTTTAAAATTTCTTTTCCAGAAATTAGAGGCTCTTGAACCCCTACAAATGAGTGCTTACACTTAAAAGCAAGAAAGACAAAAAGGGATTTCCCAGAAATGGGAATAGGTGTCAGGAAGCAGATTTCAAGGTGTGTACTGACTTACGTATTCATTTAACTTAAAAACACACTCCATCCCTGGGTTACATGGGACCCTGAAAATTCTTGCTCATCCTGGAGACTCAAAATAAGGATAAACACCTTATCAAGTGTCTGAAGAAAAGTTTCTCATGCAGCTGACATGGGATACTCAATTCTGAGGCAAGGTGGTGAGAACAGGCTTTGCTCCAGGTCATGCAGGAGGACCCAATCTCTAAAGCATATTCACCTGTAGGGTGTGGGGACATAAACATATATAGTTTGAGAGAGCTTCTCTCTTTCTCTCTCTCTCTCTGTCTCTCTCTGTCTCTCTCTCTCTCCCTCTGACAAAACTGAAGGGACATAAGGTCAGTCTGGTGCCACAGCTCCCCTTTTTGTCAATAGAAGAATAATGAAGAGGAAATTGTCATAAAAGATGTCAAAACAGTATATAGCTGTGCAGTATTAAAGTACTGTGATATTAATATTGCATCAGGATATTAATAATATTTCATTGGTACAATTATTTATCTAAAGAAAAAATAATTTAATAATGTATTTCATACCATATGAAAGACAACAAAAATGCTAGGTAAGTTAAAAAGTTAAGATATCATAAAAAATAAATTTGTAGAAAAAATATTGGAGGAAGAAAAAGCATAAAAATAAGTTTCCGTGATTAATTGTTGGATTATTTTTTGAGAAAAAATTAAAGTACATACTATGAAATTGACTATTAAATATAAAGAAATAATTATAACACTAGAGAATACATCTGCTACATAAATAATAAGCATAGGATAAACATTCAAAATATAAAGACATAGCTGGGCATGGTGACACATGCCTTTAATCCCAGCACTCAGAAGATTGAGGTAGGAGGAGCATTGTGAGTTCGAGGCTACAATGTGAGCAAGGCTGGCCTGAACTACATAGTGTGATCCTGCCTCAAAAAAAAAAAAAAAAAATAGGGCCGGAGTTTGGCTCAGTGACTTAAGTGCCTGCTTGGTGGGCACAAGGTTGTGAGTTCAATCCCTGGTACCTACAAATAAATAAATAAATAAATAAAATACAAAGCCGTGCTACAGATAAATGAGACAAATTTTTAAAAGTGCAAAAGATAGGTATAAGAAATTGATAGAATCGGACTTCCAGGAAAATGCTGGAGTGGTGAAGAGCAAATAGCCTCTCCAAAAGTTGTAGTTTAGACAGTGGAATATAGCAGTATGAGGAAGAGGAGAGACATGAAACCCACAGGATCTAGCATAGATCTGAAGTGAGAATAGAAGCCCATGTAGTGAGTCAAGAGAGTGGTGTCTGTACAGAAGTGGAAAGTGGCAAACACTGATTTCTCCCTGAACTCTGCCTCATGGTGTTGGAGGGGGTGCTCAAAACCACAGACACACAGTGATGACTGGCAACCCCAGAGACCTCCACAGAGACATGCACAAGTAGAATGGAATAGTGGATGCTGTGGACTACAGTGGCTGGTGAGTTATCCTGTCTTAGACATCCCCATGGAGTGGGTGTTAAGCCACTTATCAATTTAGGAAGGTGTCAAATGAACTCAGAAGTGAAATCAGCTGTGAGTTAGCTCTATCTAGCAGCTCCTAGTGTCAGGCTGATACACACTCAAGTTTAAATCAGCAAGAGGTCAGGGAGTTGAGTTCCAGCTAGCAGAAAGTACCTAGAGTGTAGTGGGCTGAAAAACTCGTGTCTCAGCCTCACAGCCAGAAACTAGAAGCAGCCTGGGCTTCAGTGGCACTAAGGGGACAGGCTCGCTGAGATGTCCACCACCCCCACTGAATTCTACTGTTGGTTTGCTGGAATCAATCAACATGGATGTGGGTTTTGTCTGCCTTGTCTCTCTACTGGTGAGAGTAGAGACAAGCTCTAAATAAGATACATTATTTTCTTCTTTTGTTTTTTTCTTCTCTTTTCCTTCATTATCCTTGTTTTGACAAGAGTGAGAATATTGTCTCTGGGTTTTCTTGTAGTTTTGTTCTGTTTTTGTTTCTGTTTCTTTCTTCTTTTTTACCTCCTGTATTTTTATCCAAACTTCCAAAGCATGTGTAATCTTTTGTCCTCCAGTCTCACATCTAATCTCTTTCTCTTTTTCTATTTCTTCATTTCCCCTAACCAAATTTACACTTTCTTCCTTGAGGATAAATCAATACATTGAGATATTTTTTTGCATACAATTTTGTGGTCTGTTTTAGTTTCTGTTTGAGGCTATCCTTATTACTAATTGTACTGTTTAGCCAAGGTGACATAATTATTCTAATCCATTGTTCCCCTTTGAATGCCAAGAATGAGATTGTCCATGAGTCAAACAGTACTGTGGCCAGAACCAAAAAAACATGGACTAGTCTAAATAGGCAAAAACTTCTTATTCTCAGTAAATTGAAGAGGTTGGATCTTGCAATTAACTCAAAACCCAAAAACCAGCTACACCTGGAAGACATCTTTGAGAGGTAGTCATTTCCTAAGGGTTCCTTATAGTAGCAATAAAGCTACCTGTCAAAAGCAATTTACAGACATCAATACAGGAATTAAACTAAAAAATGAGAGAGAGAGAGAGAGAGATAGAGAGAGAGAGAGAGAGAGAGAATATGAAAACATGGAAGCAAGAGGCAACCACGGACTTCCAGATCAGCAAAGGCAAACTCAGGGGGCAACGAGGTGGAACAATTAGAAAGCAACCCACCTGTGTTTTCTGAACGGTTAAGAGTGAAAGTAACAAAACTGATGGATGAGAGACTAGAAAAATGAAATTAGAAATAATTTCTCAAATGACTATAGAGATGATGGCCATATAGAATTACATGGTTAGTGAATATAGAGTAGATACAGATTTTTTTTTAAAAAAGGGAGTTTAGGAAAATGATGAAAACAGTGAATGCCTAACATAGGATAGAACTGGAATCTATGAAACAGATTCAAAGAGATATCTTTGAGATTAAAAATTCCATTGAAAATACATACAGTATAATAAACCAAAGTGAGGACAGAATATCAGATCTAGAAGAAAGAATTGTGATTAGCAATCACAAAAAGAAAGATTTCTTTAAAATAGCAAGATATCATGAAAACTCAATTCAATAACTGGTCAGTGATGCAAAGAAGAATAAAATAAGATTGATTTGAGTCAATATAAAAGCAGGAGACAATTCAAGCAACATAAAAAATTGTTCACAAGTAATGGCAGAAAATTCTCAAGCATGGAAAAAGAATTTGACATACAGAACAGTGAAGCACATAGAACTAAAATTAGCCATGATCAAAACAAATCTGCATTAAGGCATATAGTAGTCAAGATTCCTCATTAGAACAGAATACTAAAAATAGAGAAAAGAAACAAATCAGCCATACAGGAAAACCTACCAGAATCACAACGAACTTCTCAACAAAAACCTTCAAACAATGGCATGCTTGGAGAGAGGTATTTCAAGACCTAAAAGAAAGCAACTTGTAACCCAGGTTGATGTACCCTGCAAAAATCTTTCAAAATTGTTGGCGAAATAGGATACTTCCATGACAAAGAACACTTGAAGAAATTCATAACCAAAAGAACAACACTATAAAATGTTTTGAAGGACATTGTACAAAGAAATAATTAGTACTACAACTTCATGAACACCAATAAAATGAATCTTTCCAGCATGGCAAGTAATTAAACAGAGGAAAAGAAAGGTAACTAACAAGAGAATAATAATGTGACAAGGATAATTAAATACATATTAGTTATATCCATCAATGTAAATGGTCTTGATTCACAAATCAGAAGAAACAGATTGGCAGAGTAGATCAAGAAACAATATTCAACAGTATGATGCAGGCATGAAACACATTTATCACAAAACAATTCATACACTTAAAGTCAAAGAATGGCAAATAATACTCCACACAACAGGGACCTAGAATAAAAACAGGAATAGTTATTTTATTTGTTGACAAAGTGGATTTCAAACCAAGACTGGCTAAGTGAGACAAAGAAGGTCACTACAACCTCATTAAGGAAACAAACCAAGAGGAAGAGATAATAATCATAAATATATATGGACCAGATTCCAGTTCACTGAAATATATAAAACAAATATCGAGACATGGAAAAGAAAATATGAACTAACACAACTGTCATAAGAGAACTCAAAACCCCAATGTCACAAATAGACAGATTAACTACACCAAAAAATCAACAAATAAATACCAGAACTGAGCTAAACTTTTCAACAAATGGACTTAGATGTCTACAGAGTGTTACACACCTCAGCATCAGAATATACATTCTTCTTAGCTGCACGTGGCATGTTCTCCAAAATAAACAACATACTAGCTCATAGAACATGCCTAAGTAAGTTAAAAAATGAAAATTTTCTGATACATATTTTCAGATCATAGTGCAATGAAATTGGAACTCAATGGCAACAGATAGCACAAAAACTTCATAAGCACATGAAAATTAAATAACACACTCCTGAGCAACCAATGGATCATGGGTGAAGCCAAAGAAGAAATTAAACATTATCTACACTTAAGTGATAACGCTAAAACAACATACTGGAAATTATGGGACACAATGAAAGAAGTCATATCAAGGAAACTTATAGCTGCAAATTCCCATAGCAGAAAAACAGAGGGAATTGAAATAGCCTAATGTTGTAACCAAAGCTTCAAGAAAAAGAAGAACAACTCAAGTCCAAAGTTTGCATGATGAAGAAAATTATAAATGTCAGAGCATAAATTAATACAGTAGAGAGTTAAAAAATACAAAGAATCAATGAACTGAAGAGTTGGTTCTTTAAAAGATTACATGAAATTAGCAAACCATAACAAAACTTATCATAATGGTACTGTAAAAACAACAAAAACAGCAACAAAAAACAGACCTGAGGATCAATGGAACAGATTTGAAGATATAGAAATAATCTCAAACACTCAACCACCTTATCTTTGGCAAACCAGTTAGACAGCTTCATTGCAAGAAAAATAATTTTTTTAATAAACATTGCTGGAAAAAACTGTCTTTCCACATGCCAAAGGCTATAAAAAAATTAGACCCATATCTCTCACCATGTATCAAACTAAAATCAAAATGAATCAAATTTATCTCAATATTAAGACTGAAGCACTAAATCTGCTGGAAGACAGAGTAGGTAGAACTCTTGATGACATAGGTGTAGAAAAGCCTGTATGAACAAAATCCCAATTGCACAGGAAATATCACATGAATCAACAACTTGCATCTCATCTTATTAGAAAACTTTGAACACTAAAGGAAACCACTGACAGAGTGAAGAGACTACCTACACAGTGGAAAATAACATTTGAGCTCTTCCACAGACAGAGGACTACTATCTAGAATACATAAGAATTCAAAACTACAAGATCTCCAGAATGTAATTATCTAATCCATAAATGGTAATTTGACATGAATAGATGCTGCTCAGGTAAAAAAAAAGTGTAAATGACAAATAAATACATAAAAAGTGTTGAACATCACTAGTCATTCAAGAGTTGAAAATTTAAACAACACTGAGATTCAATCTCACTCCACAAGTAGTAGCTTTAACAAGAAACCAACCAATATAAAATGATAGCAGAGCCACAGAGATAAAGAGCATTTCTCCACTGTTGTTGGGAGTGTCATCTGATGGAATCACTATGCAAATCACTGTGGAGATTTCTCAAAAAAACAACACAAAACTATAGCTAGAAGTTCCATTTGACCTGGCTGTCTCTTCTGGATCTCATACCATAAAAGTGTCATACCACAGTAATTTATGAACAGCCATGTTTATAGCAGCACAGTTTATTATGGATAAATCTTGGAAATACCTCATATCCCCATCAAATTATAAATGGATAGGATTTTTTATACAATGGAGTGCTACTCTGCCATTAAGAAGGATAAGCTTGAGACTTTTCTAGCTAAATGGATGTGCTTTGAGTTCATACTCTTAAGCAAAAATGTACTGAACCCATCTACACTGGTGGTCTGAGGTTCCTGTCTCAACATCATCCATAGGAAACCATCCCACTCCAATCTTTCCCCACCCAAGATGCCACTGTTACACACCTAATCCTGCTAGTTTGTCACTCTGACCCAGGGGAAAATGTCAGTTAAGCACGTGAGCAATCAGGGCCTCTTCTGCTTAGTAGGCATCAGAGCTTCTAGCATCTGGGTCATCTTGCTTTCATTCACTCAAACAGCAATACAAGCAAGTAAAATAACATAAGATTCATCTGATTTCCATTATTCATTAGTACACATCCAGGTAAAGAACCTAATCTCAACTGTATTAACTTTTTCCTAGAACCTGCAACATGCCATCATCCCTATGTGTTGCCTTTCTCCTTTATGCCCACAGAGGAGGCCAATTAGGCTTCAGTTCTCCTTAACTGGTGTCCCACATGAGATAAATCTAACACCCATGTTTAAATACTGCATTGTTTCTCTGATGTGACAAACTAAAAGTGTAAATAAGGATGAAAATGTATAAGAGATATTATGAAATATGAAGAAAATATTCAACTTGCAATTAAGTTGAGAATTATACATTAAAGGAAAAGTAATATTTCACCTTATGAGTCATACTATTATAAAATACTCAATATTTTCATAAATAATATAGATTCTTTTATAGATAGTTGATGATGATGTACATTTTATGTTATCTTTGGGAATAGGAATTTGGCAATATCTATAAAAATATTAATCTCCATAACCTACGAATCTGTTGTATATATATACATATATTTATATAAGCATTTGAACAGTAAAATAGATAGATCTCTATTAAAATATTATTTAAACAATGCCTGAATCAACGTCCTTGATTTGTGTAGCTGTTTAAATAATGAATGAAAAAAAATAATCTGAATATCCACGTTGGGAATTACTTAAATAAATGAGCATATGTCAAAATATTAAATATATAAAATCTTATATACTGAAGACATCATGGCAGAGTAGAAGCAGCAGTACCACCCACAAAATGATATGATGATATTAATCAAGATCTAAGAAACAAGAATCTTCTACCCCTTACTTCTCAAGTATTTTTGATTTTCTTCTGACATTCTCTTTCCTGTTCCCTAATCCTCTACACTGCAGTCTATTTGTCATGATTACCATTTCGTCTTTCTGTATTACTGATAAGTGCATGAAATTATGGTAAAAACATAAATTATATGTGCGATATATGATTGGTATTATAGATGCTAACATACAGTAATTCCTTGACTTATGAATATTCCAGGAAAGTTGCTCATAAGTTGGAGTCCTTCAGAAGCTGACAAATTGAGTGTTATACAGTAGACCTGTGAAAGTTTACAATTTGAGTATTCATAATTTGGGGATTTACTGCCACTGGTAGTGTTCTCTCCTTGCAACACAATAACCAGGGCTAATTATATTATATTAGGATGGTTGAATAGGGACAGAAACACCAACACATAAGCAAAGTCAGTCATATCATAGAGAGATATAACTAACTAAAGATATCTCCACAGTAGTAACCAATTTTCTAACCTAACTAATCTTTAACCCACAGTGCAAAAACTGGAATTATGAAAAAACAAGGCAGCAATATGCATCAATATCTTTTTACTTCTCAAAACCTGATGTCATGATCACAAAGAGGAAGAAGTTTCAGGCAAAGAATTTTTAAAAACTGATGGTTAATAAATTGAATAAATAAAAGAAGAAATAAATAAGCAAAGCCCCAAAATGTTCATTGAACTTAACAAGGATGGAAATAAACACATAAATAATTTAATTTATAAAATATTAAATGGATTTTAAAAGCCAAACATTGATGGAATTAAAAAAGACATTTTATGCTATGAATGACCACTTTTGCAATGAATTACAGATCATGAAAAGGAAATAAGAGAAATCTTATACATCAAAATTATAATTAATATTATACAGGATAGGAGCAATCAGTCTGAGGAGAGACTGTTAGAACTTGAAGAAATGTTGATATAGCTGACCATATACTTAATATACATTAAAAATAACAAGACACTCAGGTAGCTGGACTCAACAGTTGTTATGTGACTTGAAATAATATGAAATTACAGGACTTAAGGAAAGATTAGATGATCACACCAAAGATACAAAAACTATATTCACAGAATTCTACAGAAAATTTTCCAAATCTAGGGAAATATTAAAATATCCACATAAATGAAGTATATAGAATTCCAAAGCACCATGATTAGTGAAAGCACCTCCTCATGATGCATCATACTCAAATTTAGTACAGAGAAAAAAATCGAGTAACTTATAAAGTTGAACTTATCAGAATAAAAGAAAATTTCTCGATACAAAATTTAAAGACCAGGAGAGTTTGAAGTGTTCAAGATATGAAATAAAATGTAATTGCCAATCCAGCATACTATGGCCTACAAAATTATCAATCAAATTGTCAAAAAAAAATAATGACAAGAAAAATCTAAAGAAATTCGTGACTACAGAAGCAGCATTGCAGAAAATACTCAGGGGAATCCTAGACAGAAATAGTAAGGCCAACAAAAATGTGCCTGAAAAATAGAATACATCTAACTGTGAGGCTAGTTAAACAAAAAAAAATAGTTTAAATAATGACCACTGGAAAAATAATGCAATAAGTTTCAGTAAATACCTTTCAATATCCACACTCAATGGAAATGACCTTAACTTCACAATCAAAAAGCAGGTTGTCAAACTGGATTAAAAAACAAAATCATACTATATGTTGTCTGCAAAAGCCAAAACTTCCCCAAAATCACATAGATTGAAAATGAAAGTGTAGAAAATGATACTTCATGCAATGTCTGATTTCAAGCAAGAGTAGCTATCTTATTTTCAGACAAAGTGAACTTCAATCCAAACTTATCAGAAGACACAAAGAAGATCACTACATATTGGAAAGAGGGTAACAATTCAACAGGGATAGCAACATAACAGTGTAAATATATACATCAAATATCAGTGCAGAGCATGTGCAACAAAACTATTGGACATAAAGCAACAAATAGACATGGCTACATTTATAGTGGAGTGTTTCAATACTCAGCTGTCACAAATAGACAAGTCAACCAACCAGAGAAGACATCAACAAAGAAATAATAAAGTTGAACTGAAGCAAGAATCAAGCAGTAACAATGCCATTTTAGCTCAAATGTCATTTTAACTCCTGAGCCCTTTTCTGCCTACCTCTCCCAATTTCCACTTTGCTTAGGCAAGCATCCCTGAGGAGAGTTTGCCCTAAAACTACCTCATTCTAAAATCCCCCTTTCTGACTAAGGCTACACCTGGTTCCCAACCACAGTGCCAAAATTCAGGTCAAATAAGGAAATGATGAGGCTACACTCAAACCCAGTAATTAGTCCCTATATAATGTGTAACCACCGAGTTCCAGGGGTTGACATTCCAAACTCTGTTTCCAGTGTTGATTGCTGGCTAGTAAATCTTATTTGTCTTATTCTAAGCTTCTATGGATGACTCCTCAAATTCATAAAACACAACCACACTAAGAAACACAATAATTCAATAGATATTCACAAAATATTTCGTTAAATGACAACAGAATAAGCATCTATTTTTCAATAACTCATGGAACCTCCTCCAAAAAAGACAATCTTAGGTCATAAAACTTGCTTAAATAAATACAAAGAACTGAGCCAATTTCTTACATATGTTTGAATCATAAAATAACAATAAAAAGTCAACAGCAAAAGGAAACATGGAAACACATGGAGAATAAATAACATACTCTTGAGTAACTACCCATGCAGGAAGAAATCAGGGAAGAAATTTAAAAGTTCCTAGAATAAATTGACAATGACAAAACATGCCAAAATATACAAGACACAATGAAAGCAATTCTGAGGGAAGTTTATAGCAGTGTATTCCCATAAGAAGAGTAGAGAGACACAAAATAATTATGTTTTTGCCTTTTTAAGACAGGGTCTCGCTATGCCATTCAGGTTGGCCTTGGCTCACTTTGTAGCTCAGGCTGCTCTTGAACTTGCAAACAATTCTCTTGCCTCAGGTTCACAAGTGCTGGGATTACAGAAGTGTGCCACCATTTCCAGCTGAGACACCAAATGCTTAATAAAGTATCTAAAAGCCTTTTAAAAAAAAGTAATCCAAGTCCAAAACCTGTCGAAAGAAAGGAATTATAAATAATGGAGCAGAAATTAATGAACTTGAGACTACCAAATATAAAATATCATTGAATCAAAAAGTTGTTTCTGACCACCCTGATGACCTCAGCAGTCAGTGGGAGCATCAGCCTCCTCTCCCCTCTACCCAGAGGAACTCAGCAGTAAACAGAAGCATTGATCTCCCCTCCCTCACAACCAGAGGAATTCAGCAGTTGGGGGCAGTGTAAGCCAAAATCCTCACCCACCCAGAGGACCCCAGTGGTCAACAGGATCATTGATGATCCTTCCTCCGCACACCAAGGACCTCAGCAAACAGCAGGAGCTTTGGCAACCCCTTATCCCCACTCAGAGGAATTCAGCAATTGACAAGAATATCAGCCAATCCTCCTCTCCACCAGGAGGAACTCAGCAGTCAAAGGGAGCATTAGCCACCTCTCCTCCCCACCCCAAGGACCTCAGCAGTTAACAGGAGCCTTGGTGACCACTTTCTTTATCCAGAGGATCTCAGTGAGCAGCAAAGAGCATGGGTGAGTCTCCTCCAACCAGAGGACCTCAGTGGGTCAGCAGGAGTATCAGCAATCCCTTCCCACACACAGAGGACTCTGGTATGCCAGTGAAGGCAAGAGTGAGTTCTCCCCCCACCTGGAGGACCTGGGCAGGTCAGTGAGAGCACAGGTGAGCTCTTCTACACAGAGAACTTTGGGTGGGCCAGAGAGAGCATTGGTGAGGCCTTCCTCCACCTGGAGGAACTCAGTTGAGACTGCAAGATCCCCAGTGACACAGTGGGGTCCCAGTTGGGACACACACCATGGACAGATGGGTCTTGTGGCCTAGAACAGTCTGAAGCCCCAGTAACAATATAAGGTAAGGGCTGGTTCACATCAATTCTTCTGGGATAGTCAACCCAGGAAGAATCCAGGATTCACCCAGAAGGCTCCACAGGAGGAATTCAGATGACTGTTCCTCTATACACTGTGAGTCCTAGCACCTGGGTAAATATCTGCCACATAGTAGGAGGCTAATACACACACAATGGACAGTTAAGACTATCAGGATTGAAAATACCAAAATATTTACCGACAGGTGAAAATGACAAAATGAAAAAGCAAAATGCAACCTCAAAAATCCAGCCCATCTGGGGCAGTACAGGAGACATAGACCTAGAAAATATTTGAAGTCACATACCTAAAAATTCTGAAAAGATAGCAAGTGAAGTACAGAAACAAATCCATGATGCTATAGAGGAAATCAAAGCAGAATTTATTAGGTTAAAAAGAAATGAAAGCATTAATGAAAGAATTGCTTCAATTAGCTAGAGAGGATATAGATAAAAATGTATAAGAACATAGCAAAATGTTGCAAACCCTGAAAGAATAGTATAGGAAAGAAATAGAATGTGTAAAACAGATTCAAAGAGATATTCAAGAAATTAAAACTTTTATTGAAATCTGGCAAAATTGCTTGAACAAAATTGAACATAGACTTCCAAACCTTGAAAACAGGATTGCAGCAAGAGATCATGAAAGAAAAGAACTCTCAAAAATAACAAAGGACCATGAACTAACAATTGAATAGTTCCAAGATGATGCAAAGAAAAATAATACGACTGGTATGTGTCAATGAAACCACAAGAGTCAATACCAATGACTTAAAAAAACTATTTGTAAAACTAGTAACAAAAATTTCCCAAGCATGGAAACAGAATCTGATATACACGTAAGTGAGGCATGCAAACTCCAAAGAGCCATAACCAAAACAAATCTACACTCAGACACATAGCAATCAAGATCCCAGACATTCAGCAAAAAACCCAGAATATTAAAAGCTGTTAGGGATAGGAAACAGATCAGCTATACAGGAAAGTCCAATAGAATCACAGTCAAATACTCAACCCAAACCCTACAGCCATGAATAGCTTGGAGTGAAGTATTTCAAACATGAAAGAAAACAACTTTAAACCCAGGTTGATGTATGCTGCAAAATTATCTTTCAAAATTAATGGAGAAATAAGACACTTCCATAACAAATAACAACCCAAGAAATTCATTTCTACTAAACCAACTCTGGAAAGTGTACTGAAAGGTATTCTAGATAGGTATAAAAATGACCACAATAACCAGAATAGCAACAGAAAGAAAACACGAGGCATGGGAAGCAATTAAAAAAGGGGGAAAAGCAGGGAACCACCAACAGGGAAATAGCATGATAAAGATAAGTCAATACATATCAGTTTAAAGTATCCATGTAAATAGGTTCAATTCACCAATCAAAAGTCACAGACTGGAAGACTAGATCAAGAAACAATATCCAACAATAAGCCGTAGACAAGAAACACATTTAACTAAAAAAGAAACTCATAGACTGAAGGTCAAAGGGTGGAAAACCATTATCCCTACAACAGGAACCTAGAAAAAAGCAAAGATAGCTATTCTGTTTGCAGACAATGTAAACTTCAAACTAAAAATGATGAAAGAGGTACAGAAGGTCACTACATACTTATTAGGGTAAAAATTAAAGAGGAAGAGACAACAATCATAAATACATATGCACCAAATAAGGGAGAATTGAACTATATAAGACAAATATTAATAGACATAAAAATTAATAAGCAGTAACATAATTGTAATGGGGGACATTAATACCTCATTTTCACAAAGACAGATCAACTGAACAAAAATTCAGCAAAGAAATAACAGAACTCAATCAAACCTATGAACACATGGATTTAATAGATGCTTACAGGGTGGTACACCCAACAAGAGAGCAAACATTCTTCTCAGCTTCACACAGAACATTCTCTAAATTAGACCATATACCGGCCCATAAAACATGCTTAAGTAAATGCAAAGAAATTAAAATTATCCCATGCGTATTATCTGATCATTGTGCACTGAAAATGGAAATGAATTGCGAAAGAAATTGCAAAAACTTCATAAAAACATGGAAATTGAATAAAGCCGTCCTGAACAGCCAATGATTTGCAGGTGAAATTAAAGGAAAAATTAAAAAAATGTACAATTAAGTGAAAATGTTGATGTATCATAGCAGAAGCTGCGAGAGGCAATGAAAGCAATCCAAAGAGGGAAATTTATAGCAGTGAATTCTAACATCAGGAAAGCAGAACTAGCATAAATAAACAACCTGATGTTGTACCTCAAGCTTCTAAAAAAAGAAGAGCAACTCAATACCAAATAAGGGAGGAAATTATAAAAATCAGAACACAATCAATGCAATTGAGACTAAGAAAACAAAGCAAAAACTTAATGAACCAGAGTTTGTTATTTGAAAGAATGAAAAAAAATTGTTTAACTTCTGCCAAACTTTATCATGAAATGGAAAGAAAATCTCAAATTTATGCAATGAGGAATGAAAAGGGTGAAATTCCTATAGATCCTGTAGAAATTCAGATGATCATCAATACCTACTTTGAAAATCTTTATTTGCATATGCTTGAAAATACAGAAAAAATGGACAGATTACTAGAAATACATAAATTACCAAAGTTGAATCAAAAATATATAAATATTTTGATAACCTAACACCAATTATTGAAATTGAAAATGTATTTTAAAACTTACCAACAATGAAAAACCCAGGTCCTGATAGATTCACTGCTGAGTTCTATAAGAAATTTAGAGACAATTTAAATACTCCTCAAGTTCTTTAATGAAATCAAAAGTGAAGAAATTCTCCCTAACTCATTCCTGGAGCAAGCAATACTCTGATACCAAAGCCAGAGAAAGATCCAACCAAAATGAAAAACTACAGGCCAACCTCCCTAATGAACACAGAAGCAAAAATTCTCACTAAAATACTACCAAACAGAATGCAGCAAATCATCAAGAAGATTATATACCATGACCAAGTGGGATTCATACCAGGGATGTAGGGATGGTTCAACATAGGCAAATCAACATAGGCAAATTTGTTGATGTAATGCACCACATCAATAAACACAAAGACAAAAATCACATGATCATCTCAATAGATTCAGAAAGAGCTTTTGATAATGTCCAACAGTGATTCATGAAGAAAATCCTACCAAAAATTGGAATAGATGGACTTTGCCTCAATTACATAAAAGCCATCTATGACAGTTCAACAGCCAATATCATATTAAATGGACAAAAACTAAGAACTTTTACTCTAAAATCAGGAACAACACAAGGATTTTCACTATCACCACTCCTATTCAATGCAGATATGGAAATATGAGCCAGAGCAATTAGACAAGAGAAAGAAATAAAAAGAATAAGCTTAGGAAAGGAAGAAGTTAAATTATCATTATTTGCAGGTAGCATGATACTCTACATAGAAGACCCAAAAAATTCCACCAGAAGACTACTAAAGTTAAGAAGCAAATTCAGCACTGCAGTTGAATGCAGAGTCAACACTCAAAAATCAATGACAATCTTATATACAAACAACAAACTTACTGAGAAAAAGCTGTAGAAATAACACCTTTCACAATAGCACCCCAAAAAGTGGAACACTTTGGAACCTATCTAACAAAGGATGTAAAAGATCTGTATACTGAAAACTACAGTACTCTGAAAAAGGAGATTAAAGAGCATATCAGAAATTAAAAAAGATATCCCTTGCTCATAGAGAAGAAAAATCAACATTGCGAAAATGGCCATACTCCCAAAACCATTATACAGTTTTAATGCAATTCCGATGACAATACCTTTATCATACCTGACAGATATGGAGAAAAATTCATTTGGAAACAGAAGAGACCTAGAATAGTAAAAACAATTCTGGGCAACAAGGGTAAGGCAGAAGGCATCACAATCCCACACTTGAAATTATACTACAAAGCTACTGTAATAAAATCAGCATAGTACTGGCAAAAAAAAAAAAAAAAAAACAGACCTGAGGGTTAGTGGAGAAAGATCAGAAGATTCAGACAGAACTACAAAGACATTCGTCCACCTTATTATTGACATAGGGGACAAACATCTTCATTGAAAGAAAGATAGAATCTTTAATAAATGGTGCTTGAAACATTGGCTTTCCACCTGTTGAAGAATAAGACTAGAACTATGTCTATCACCTTGCACTAAAATAAAGTAAAAATGGATCAGAATTTAAATATTAAAACAGAAACACTAAATACACTTGAAGACAAGTTAGGTAGAAATTTTGAAGACATAGGTGTAGGCAATGAATTCATGAACAAAATGCAAACTGTAAGGGAAATACTTTAAAAAATCAACAACTAGGATCTTATTTTATTAAAGAGCTTTGTCACGCCAAAAGAAATTAGCAACAGAGTGAAAAGAAAATCCACACAATTCAAAAGTTTTAGTCAACTTTCCCTCAAAGGGCTTCTATCCAGTACATATAAAGAACTGAAGGCCATTTGAGGGCTTGGGGGAGAAAGAACAATGGATGCAACAGCAAACAACCCCAGTCTGAGAACCAGCACCATGTGCAGGCTGCAACCTGACTGGGAGCAGCCAGACTGCAGTCCCTGCCAGGGCTCAGGCTGGCAAACAAGAAGCACCATTACCTCTTCCCCAAGTAGCTGACTTATCTCGAGAAACACAGCCTGTGATGATAGCTATCAAGGTCAATTGCAATTGGATTCCTGTTTTGGTGTTTTTCTAACACTGCAGATCTATGGCCAGTGGTTTGATTATAGGTTCAGAGGATATCCCTACACAGTGTGGCATCTAGGTGGGATCTCCTTCTGAGGGTTGTAGTCATTGTTGATTCCCTATGGTCTTCTTTTGAGGTCCTTTATTTTTCCTTTCCTTTTTTTTTTTTTTGGCTGGGTTGGGTTTTATTCTCTTTTGTTTTGTTTGATTATGTTAAATCCAGTGGTAGGAGAAGCTATTTCAAGGATAGCAAGATATAATATGGTAGCAATTTTGGATTTACTATTGGCTTGTTTTGAAATTCTTTATTGCATTCATTGTTTTGTTTTTATTGTTCCTACTCTATTCTGTTCTGTTTGATTTTACTGTGTCTGAAGTTATCTGTAGCTATTTTGAAGACATCAAAAGGAATTATGTTAACTACTACTGATTTCATGTTTTGAAGTCCTATATCTCTTACACTGGTTAGTTTTGATTGGTTTTATTCTGTTTTATCTCCTTAAAATAAAACTAAAAAAAGAATTGAAGACTATCAGCCCCCCCCAATTCCAAGATCCAATTGAAAAATGGACATCTGAGATGAATATGCACTTCTCAGGTTTAGAGATGCATATGGCAAGTAAATATATAAAGAAATGTTCAACATCACTGGTCATTCAAGAAATGCAAATTAAAACAACACTGAAATTCCAACTCACTCAAGAATGAATGGCTGTAATCACAAAATCAGCCAATATATTAACTAGTGTTAATCTTGTATTATTTTGTTCAGAAATTCTGTATCATCATTTTTCTCATTTTTTGTTTTTAAAATTTAGAACAAAGATTGCTTCTGAGGAGTAATTGCCCAGTTTCACATGAGAGAGCTTATCAGTCCAAGGAGTGGTAAATCACCTACACACGAGAGTGCCAATTCTCTCCTAAAGAGCAGTGCACCATGCCTAAGAGAGAAAGCCAACTCATGCCCAAGGAATGCTACACCACCCCCACATGAGACATGTGACCCAAAGCAGCAGCACACTTCCCCCTGAGAGAACCCAAGAGCTCTGTAGGAATTGTGCGCTTCTTTCACATATGAAAGCCAACCTGTGACAGAGAGTGGTGACACACACCTACGTAAAAACTAATTAAGTGATTTATCTGGGTAAAGACAAAACTCAGCAAGAGAAGGCAACCATCAGAGTCCATATATATCAGTATTAAACACAACAGCCCACTTGAAGTACTGCTTTGTGTCCTAAACCCAGAAGACAACACAAAGCTGATCGATTTGTTTACCTGCAAGTGGGACATTTGGCCTCAATCATCATCTGGGAGTAAAATCAGAAGAGCCTCTAATGCAAAAAGGCACCTCAAATAGTAATAGATCCTAAACCTAGGAGGAGAAAACAATGTTGAATTGGATCCTAAAATGGCAGAGCATGGAAAAAATCCACTAATTCAACAACACAGAAAGTTTTCCTTTGACTCAGTTTTTTTTCATTTTTATAGTTTGTATTATCTTTAATTATCTTTCATAAGGTTTTATGGCAGCAGTTGGAGTTTTTTCTCCCTTTTTTTTTTAGTTTCTTTTCTCACATTTTACCATTTTTCCTTCTAACTACTCTCTCTCTCTCTCTCTCTCTCTCTCTCTCTCTCCTCTCTCTCCTTTTTTCTTTCTTTTCTTTTCTTTTTAGTACTGAAATTGAACTCAGCACCTCACACTTGCCAGTCAGGTGCTTTGCCTTTGAGCTTTATCCCCAGTCCTCTATTCCTTTTGTCTTTCATTTATCTCTTGTTTTGTAGTTTATATGATTTCTTCTTTTCTTGTTTGTTCTTCCCAGTGATTGTTCTCTATCACTATTAATTTCCTTTTTTCTTCATAATATTACCCTGTATGTTATTTTTCACTCCTCTTGCTCATATAAATTAATGCTTTACATTTTCCTTTTCTCTTTCACCAGTTACCAGCATCCTCCACCTTTATTAGCATATCTTCTAACTTTTATGAATCTCTAGACCAATAGGTAACTTCATGCTACTTCTGTTTTATACCGTGCTTTTGCTAGAAGTAAAGTTGTTCTAGTCTGTAGAAATATAATGTAGATCAATATTAGGTAAAATATGTTTTGCTTTAGTCTTCATATTATAATTATAGATTTCTTTTCTGTGGACAAAATTGGTACTTCAATGATCTTTAGGGTTTGCCAATATTCACTTTGTATTTAATTTAGAAATGCTTGCTGATTTTATTACTATAGCCGAGGTGACACATCTGTTGCTATTCATCGGTTTTGAGATGACAATATTTAGATTGTCTTGGGTACACTAACAATATTTTGCCCATCCTAGAACAATTAGGTACTGGGTTGAAAAAAAGTAAAATCACAACAGAAACCACTGAAATTAAAAATATTATTAGTAACTACTTGCAAACACGTGCACCAATAAATTGAAGAATTCACATGAAATGGATAAATTTCCAGATATATAAGGATTGCCATAATTTAACCATAATTTAAAAACCCTAAACAATAAAATGACAGGCCATAATATTAAAGCATAATAAATAGCCTATCAACTATGAACAGCTCAGGTCTGGACAGATTTACTGCTGAATTCTACAAAAACATCAGGAAACTTTAGACACCAATGCTCCTCAAGTTTTTTAATAAACTGGAAAAGGAAGGTGTACTTCCCCAGTCATTCCTAGAAGCAACCATTACCTTGATTTCAAAACCAGAAAGGGATCCCAACACAAAAGAACTATAGAGAAATCTCTTTAATGGGTATAGATGCAAAATCCTCAACACGATACAGGCAAACAAAATGGAACAAAATGACCCCCCAAATTGAAAGACCCAATCCAAAAATAGGCATCTGAGATGAACATGCACTTCTCAGATGAAGAAATACAATGACAAATAAATACATGAACAAATGTCCAACACTACTCATCATTCGATAAATGCAAATTAAAACAATATTGAGATTTCATCTCACTCCATAAGGAAAGGCTGCCATCAAGAAATCAACTGATAACAAATGTTGGCGGAGCTGTGGGGAAAAAGGAATGCTTCTCCACTGTTGGTGGGAGTGTGAAGTTGTGCAACCACTGTGGAAATCAGTGTGGAGGTTCCTCAAAAAACTGTAATTGGAAGTTCCATTCAATTCAGTTAGTCCCCTTCTGGGTATTTTCCCAGAAAAATTGAAAACTTCATATCACAGACTGCTAAAACCACTGTGGAAATCAGGGTGGAGATTCCTCAAAAAAATAGGATTATAGGTTCCATTTGACCCAACTATCTTCCTTCTGGGTATTTTCCCAGAAGAATTGAAAACGTCATACCACAGTGATATATGTGCACCCACGTTTATAGCAGAGAATTTGTAATAGTTAAATCTTGGAAACAACCCAAATGTCCGTCAATCATGGAATGGATAAAAAAGATGGTATTTTTATACAATGGCATATTACTCAGCTATAAATAAAGTTAATCTTGAGGCCTTTATAGGTAAAAGGATGCAAATTGAGGCCATATTCAAAAGTGAAATAAATCAAACTCACATTTGAAAATATCATATTGTCTCCCTAGTGTAAAAAATACTGACAGAGTAATAAGATCTAAAATGTACAATAGATATTGTGATAATGAAACGGAAAGAGTGTTCAAAAGGAAAAAATAACTCGGATAGGGGAAAGGAGAAAATAATGGAAAAGATTATATGTATATGAGAATACATATATGTGTGTGTATGTGTGTATATATATATATATACAAGATAGATAACTGTACCACTAGTCTCTATTAGTTCATCAAAAAGAACAATTTGTGCTTTCATTGCTTGATGGTTTGATCATACTTTTCATGCTTAAATCTTGTAACCTGCACAACTACTTCTAAAATAACAATATGCAATATATTAACTGGTGTTAATTTCCTATTTTTTTGAAATTCTGTATCATTTCTATACTTTTTTCTATTTTGCTTTTTAAAATAAAAAACTTAGATTAAATAGACAAATTCAACTGACAGGAACAATGGAGCTCCAGTGATAAACATGAAATATTTGATTCTGGGGACATCCATGACAATTGTAGTGCTATATAAACTTTACCACAGATTTGACAGCAATGATTGCTGGGGATTTAGCTCAGAGGCATAAGAGCCTCCCTGGCAGGCGCAAGGTCGTGAGTTTGATTCCCAGTACCAAAACAAAACAAAGCAAAAAAAAAAAAAAAAAACACCAAAAAAAAAAAAAAAAAAAAAAAAAAAAAAAAAAAAAAACACCAAAAAAAAAAAAAAACCAGCAATGCTTGCAAGTTGGATCCATAAAAGAAGAATAGCATTTCACTGGCAACCATTAGTAATATCTAAAAATGGTAAGAATGTCTGAGTATAATACAAAAGTTAAACAAGTCCAATACCAAATCTGCACTAAAAGCAGGAACTTTAAACCGTGTTCACAGTGCAATGTGCTACCTACTAGCTTACTAATGCACCATTGACAATGTTTCCTTGATAAGAACATATGAGAAGTGCAGGTGTTTTTATAAATAAAATGTATAAATACAAAGAAAGATCAAAAAACATAACCAAGTAGACTTCATTCCAAGTTTATAAGGGTGATTGATCAACTTACATAAACCAATAAATGCAATATATTTATTGCAAGGACAAAAATCACATTATCATCTCATAGATGCAGAAAAAAATTGACAAAATACAACATCGGTTCATGGTAAAATAAGAAAACATTGCAGATAATAGGTATAGAAAGTCTATCTCAATCTAATAAAAGCTGTTTAAGACAAATGTACTGACAGCATAATATTAAATGGGGGGAAATAGAAAGTTTTTCCTCTAAAATCAGGATAAAGACAAGGATGTCCACTATCACCATTCCTGTTTGACATTGTACTCAAAAGAATTACAAAAGAAATTAGATGAGATAAAGAAATAAAAGGTATTTATAAGAAAAAAATTCAAATTATCATTTGCAGATAACATGATACTCTACACAAAAGACTGCCAAATCCACCAAAAACTCTTAGAATTAATAACCAAGTTTAGTGTGGCATGATACAAGGGCAACTTGCACATAATAGGAATCTTGGATATGAATAACAAACCCACTGAATGAGAAATCAGGAAAAAATAATTATTCACGAAGCACCAAAAATATTAACTATTTAGGAATTGACCTAACTAGGGAAGTGAAAGTCTCGACAGTGAAAGCTATAATACTGTGAAAAAGGAAATTGAACAGGACTTCAGAAATTAGAAAGTTATTCCTTGCTCCTGGATAGGCAAATTCAATATATTGAAAATGGCTATATTTCCAAAGCAATATACAGATTTAACAAAATCCTAGTCAAAATTCCAACAGCATTTTTCATAGAACTGGAGAAAACAATACTTAAGTTCATAAGAACCTGAAGAGACCTAGAATAGAAAAACAATCTTGGGTAAAATGTACAAATCAGGAGGTATCACCATCTGACCTGAAGTTGTATTACAAAACTACTGTGATGGAAAAAAAAGCAGCATGGTATTGGCACAAAACCAGACATGAGGAGCAATGGAACAGAATAGAAATTGCAGAAACAATGCCAAGTACATTCAACTATTTGATCTTTGACAAAAGTGCCAAAAACACACTGGAAGAAAGAGAGACTCTTCAAAAATCAGTGTTGGTTAAACTGGCTCTCCACATGAAGAAGACTGAATATAGTTCAATATCTGTCTTGTGTACTACATCAAAATCAAAATAGATTAAAGATCTAAATGTCAAAATGGAAACAATCTGTTGGAAAATAAAACAGTTACAACTCTTGAAGATGCAGGTGTAGACAAAGACTTTCTGAACAGAACTCCAATAGCACCAAAAATATTACTGAGATTCAACAAATGGGATTATATCAAATTTAAATGTTTCTATGCAACAAGAGAAACAATCAACAGATTGGAGACAACTCCTAGAATGTAGGAAAAATAATTTGTTCTAAGTATTCCATGGACAGAAGACTAAGGTCTAGAAAATATAAAGAACTCAAACATTTAGACTTCCCAAAATAAAAGACAGAATCAGATTATGGGCAACCAAAATGAATGGACACTTCTCAAAAGAAGTATAAGTGATAAATAAAAACACAAAAAGGTGATCATCATCACTGGCTGTTGGAGAGATGCAAGAAACAGCTACATTGAGATACTATCATAACCAAGAAAGAATAGTTATTGTCAAAACAATCTAACAATAACAGGTGTTGGCAGTTATTCAAAAATAACAGATATTTCAACATTATCAGTGGGAATGTAAGTTGGTACAAGTCCTGTGGAAATCAGTGTGGAAATTCCTCAAAAAAAAACCAAAAGCAGAAATTCCATTTGATCCAACTATCCTCTTTCTAGATATCCTCCCAAAAGTGTATAAATCATAATATAACAGGGATACATGCATACCTAGGTTTATAGCAGCACAATTTATAATAAATCTTGGAAACAGCATATAAGTCCATCAACAAATGACTGGATAAGAAAATGTGGTATTTATACTCAATGGAGCATTGTTGTGCCATAAAGAAAGATAAACTTGAAGGGAATGGGGATTTAGCTCAGCGGCTAAGTGCCTGCCTGACAAGCACAAGGTTGTGAGTTCAATTCCTGGTACCAAAAGAAAAATAAAAGAAAAGATAAACTCGAAGCATTCATATGTAAATGGATGAAACTTGAGAATATAATGTTAAATAAGTCAGACACACAAGTTTGAATATCACATTTCTCTAATGTGAATATATGTATATATGATAGATAAATAGAAAATACAAGGAAGTTCAAATAATTCCCCAAGTTACCTATTCTGTTTTGCCATAAATATTTTAGTATAAATGCTAAAAATATTTTAATACATATGTTTCATTTTTATTACTAGTTTCTCTTAGTTCCTTGAAAATAAGTTATTGTATTATTATCTTTTTGTTTCTTCTTTGTGGAAGAATATTTTTGTCTGAGTAACTACTTTGAATATAATGATACACAGTGTATTGCCTATTGCTATTCTCTTACTTTTATGAAATTGTTTTTTTATAAAATAAAAAATAAAAAATATTCAGGACTGGTTTGCAAATACTTACAATTAACATATTCTGTATTAGAATAGAATGTTTTTCAAAAAATATATTTTTTCCATAATTGTATAGCAGTCTACATTGTCAACAGTATGCCATGATCCTGTTTGCTCCACACTTTCACTGACACTTTCTGGCTATTTTCTTTTTTATAATAACTTTTGTAACATGTAGGAAGTAATATTGCATTGTGGTATTGAAATGCAATTCTCTGATGATTAGTGGTTTTAACCACATTTTTGTGTACCTATTGGCCATCTTTATTTCTTCTTTGAAGAAATACCTATTCAGGCTTTTGCCCATTTTTAAAAATTTTATCTTAAAGATAGTAAAATCCAACAAAACAAAACAGAACAAAGTCAAGCAAAACAAATAAGTAGAATTGGTACAGAATTTCAAAGTAGGATACTAGAAAAGCAATAGCTACTATAGTATATCTTGCTATCTTCACGATAGTTGACCATTCCATCAGGTATAGCAAAATGAAACCAAAAGCGAAACAGAATAAAACCAATTAAAACAGAATGTTGAATAAAGCAAAATAGAACAATATTGGGCCTCAAAGACAAAATTAAGATATGCTATGTGCATGTACCTTCTTTCCACAAGTAATGTATATTTGCTGCCTTGTATACTGTCATCCTTCTAAGAGATGCTGAAACTACTGGACCCAGGCCTGCAAAATCAACCTAACGATACAAGCATCTAGTTGCTTTATGTACCTTAGCTGTTATCAAATTTGTCAGTCCTCCAAACTAGCAGGTTGTTTACTGTGTGTGTGTGGGGGGTGTTAATTCTCAGCCTGCACACCAGTAGGCTCACAGAAGGCACTGGCATTTTTCTTCCTAGAGCCTGTTGTGCTGCTCACCAGGAAGGTTGGCTAGCTGTCCTCTGGTTGGATCTTCTCTGACCCAGCATGGAGGGTTCTCAGCAGATGCTGATTTTTCCCTTCCTGGAGTCCATGCCACACATGCCAGGCTAGGTAGTTGTTTTCTGGTTGGATCTTCCCTGACCCAGCATGGCGGGTTCTTGGGAGGACTGATCTTTCTCTTCCTGGAGTCCATGCCACTTGCACCATTCACCAGGAAGGCTATCTAGTTGTCTTCTGGTGTGACCTTCCCTGATCCAGCGTGTTGGGTTCTCAGGAGACCCTGAACTTTCTCTCTTTTGCCCAATTTTTGATAACATTATTTTGAACTATTTATCTCTTGCTGAGTTATGTGAGCTTCTTGTATTTAAATTATTATTTATCTGGAACTGTCAAAAGATTTTCCTCTGGAATCCAGTACAAGGCAAGGATGTCCTCTCTCAACACTTACATTTTAATATAGTCTTGGAAGTACTAGTAAGGACAATCAGACAAAAAAAGAAAGAGAGAAATAAAGAAAGAAAGACCATTTGAATCAATTTTTAAAAAGCTCTGAAATTAGAAATTTTATTTTACTCACCCATTTCCCTTGTAGGTATCTTTCTGAGTTAAAATCATCATATTACAGTGATATTTGTACATTCATAACTGTGTATCTATCAATAAATGAGTAGGTAAAGAAAATGTAGTATTTACACACAATGGAGTATATTTTGCCATAAAGAAAGTTAAGTTAGAGTCATTTGCAAGAAAATGGATGCATATTGAGATCATATTGTTACGTGAAATAAAAAAGATATGCAAGCTGCAATATCATATTTTTATATGAGAATCCTAAAGCAAAATTAAAGATCCAAATAAAAGATAGTTAACAGGAATTAGGCAGCTAGATCTTTCTCAAAGGGGAAAGAGATCTAGAGATGGAAGAAGGGAGGATGAAGGGAAGTAAAAGGTGATGAAAAAAGGAATTAAAATGTTTTATGAATATGTTCCAACTGCACATAAGAAATGCAAATATTATGCACTGAAAATATGTACCAAAAAATAAAGTAAGGAAATTAAAAGATGGGTGGATAGGAGAGGGAGAGAAGGAAAATGGGATGCTAAAAAGAATTAAGATATGTGCATGTACCTTCTTTCCACAAGTAATGTATACATTATGTACTACATATATATTAATAAAATAAAATAAACAGTGTTGGGTCTTTGAAAGGCTAAACATGATCAATAAACCTTGTCTTGGTTAGTTTTCCCACGTTGCTGAGACAAAACACCTGACACCCAAAAGAAAGGCTTATTTAGCTTATAGTTTTTGGAGGTTTCAGTCCACAATCACCTGGCTCCAATGCAGGGTAACATGGCACTGGGGCAGCACTTCAAGGCAGCAGCCAAGCAAAAGCAGCCAGAGTAAAAGGAGGGCAAGAGCAAGCCTCTTCTCCTCCTTTATATAATACACAGTACACCCCATCCCACCAGGGTGGGTGTAGCTTCACAAACATCCTTGCCTTCCTTTGCACAGGATGAGGTTGTTTACAAAGCAAGACCCCTGGCTCCCTGCTGAGTCTCTCAGCTAAACTTCTGACCTTCTAAACTTGACACAGTGACCAGGTAACTGCTTGTATTCTGCACCCCAGGATGTAGAGCTGCTGCCTTACTTCATTAAGCTTCTAGGCTTCTCAAGTTGACACAATGTATAAACCGTAACAAACCTTTAGCTAGTTTATCAATAGAAGGGGAAGATAGACTCATATCAATGCAACTAAAAATGAAAATAGTGAAATCACAAAGGACACTGTCAAAATGCAGAGTATTATAAAAATATTTTGAAGATTTACATTCCACTAAATTGGAGAATCTAGACAAAATGGATAAATTCTTTAAAACATATGAATTACCTAAATTGAATCACTAAGATTTAAGAATCCTGAAATAAACAATAGCAGGCAAAGAATTACAAGCAGTAATAAAAAATCTACAAACTAAGAGTAGCTTAGGAACTGATGAATTCAGCATTGAAATTTTCCAGACTGTTAGGAAAAAACTGACATCAATATGCTTCAAACTCTTCCATGCAATTTAAAGGGAAAGAACTCTGTCTACCTCATTATTTAAGCTAGATATACTCTAATACAAAAACCAGACAACTATTTAAGGGGAAAATAATATATTCCAATTTTCTTAATGATGATAGATGCACAAATCCCAGTTGACTTCAACATACAGATGCAAGGATGGTTGTTCAACACACACAAATCAAAAATATAATACACCGTATAAGCCCAAGTAAGGATTAAGAATCACAAGATCATCTTACTAGAGGCAGAAAATGCCTCTGACAAAATTCCACACACATTCACCATGAAAATGGGTATACAAAGACCTTATGTCAAAATGATGAAGTCGATTTACGATAAACCCACTACTAACATCATACTGAATGTAAAACAAAATGTTCTTTCTAAAATGAGGAACAGTACAGGGGTGCTCACTCTATTCACACTTGTTCAAAACAAATTCTGTCAGGAGACACTGAGACTTAATGAATTCAACAAATTTGAAGGATATGACATCAATGCAAACAAAAAAAATTCAATAGCATTTTTGAACACCAAAAATGTACTCAATGAGAAGGTAATTGAGAAAACATTATTATTCATGGTAGCTTCAAAAAAGCTCAAACATTTAGGAATTAAGGTAACTAAGATACAAGCTATAGCACTCAGAGAGAGAGAGAGACAGAGAGAGAGAAACAGACAGACAGACAGGCAGACAGAGAGAGAGAGAATAGGACACTAAAAGAATGGAAAACATCGTCTGTCACTAGGGTTCCTCAAAAAATTGAAAATAGAAATTCCATTTGACTTGGCTATTTTGCTACTGGGTATGCTCCTGAAAGTGTTCTTGTCATAATGTTACAGTAATACATTCACACTCATATTTATAGCAACACAACTCACAATAGTTACATCTTGGAAGCAACTTAAATGTATATCCACAGATGAATGGATAAAGAAAATGTGATTTGCATACCTAATGAAATACTATTCAGTCTTAAAAAAGGATAAATTTTAGTAATTTATAAGAAGATAGATGAATCTGGAGACCATTATGCAAAGTTAAATATATTGCACAAGTTTAAATACAGCATGGTTTCTCTTATATAAGAAGTCTAAATTTAAAAAAACGTAAAGGACAAAATAAAAAAGATGTTAGGAGACAGGGAAGTCAATTCTGTGGAAATGGAAAGCAGATTTAGGGAAGAGGGAAAGATGAGGAGACTGGGGAAAGGGGGAGTAAAATGATCAATATACATTGAGCATTTGTACCAATCACCCAACATGTATGTACTTATGTATTGCAAACATATATTATTAATAAAATTAAAGTCCTATGTAGCATTATTGTTCAATGGAGAGCAAATTACAGAATATTGAATGTAGTATAAGGAAACTTTATAAAGTATATATTTGCATGGATTCTACATCCATGCAACTATACATTAAAGTGTTGGAAAAATTAATGGTTATCTTTGGGGATGTTATGTTAAATGGCAAAAAGAAAAGAATTTCAGTCTTCTTACTTGTTTGATCAAGTAGAAAATAGTTACATTCTCCCAAAGTAATAAAGAAAACTGCTAGAGAAACTTCCATTCATATAAAAAGAAAAACTGAATTCATTGAAATTGATGTTATTTTTTTCTTGAGGAATCTCCACACTGATGTGCACAGTGATTGCATCAGTCTACACTCTCACCAACGGTGCATAGGAGTTCCTTTTTCCTCCAGCCCCACAAGCACTTTTTATTGATTGATTCTTGATAATGAGATTGATGAGTAAATAACGGCAAAAAAGTCCTCTGTATGCACTTTACAACTCTTATTCACAACTATTATCATTTTAAAGTAATAGTAATAATGTCTAATTTTTTTCTATCTGTCAATAATTATATGGTAAGGAATGTTGATAAAGTTCAGCAGAGTGCTGGGCGTGGTGGCGCACGCCTTTAATTCCAGCACTCGGGAGGCTGAGGTAGGAGGAGCATTGTGAATTCGAGGCCAGCCTGGGCTACAACGCGAGCTCAAGGCCGGCCTGAGCTACACAGTGCGACCCTGCCTCAAAAAACCAGGGCTGGGGATTTGGCTCAGTGGCTTAAGCGCCTGCCCTGGCAGGCGCGAGGTTGTGAGTTCAATCCCTAGTACCACAAAAAAAAAAAAAAAAAAAGTTCAGCAGAGTTCATATATGAGAAATTGCCCCATCACCTCAATAAACACCACAAGAAGTTCTAAGAAAAATATTAAAGTCAAATGATTTAAAATAAAGCTTTTTTTTCTAAAGAAGGCCTTGCCACGTCTTTCAAAATGTATATAGAAAAGATAGCAAATGATGACAATTTAAAATTTAGTTCAGTACTGCAATTCAAGTTTTCATTAAAATAAGACTTCTCTAATATTACATCTGTATTTTTTGTAAAAAAAACACATTTGCTTCAAAATCACTTATGGTATTTATGAGGCAACTCAATGAATCTGTCTTGATCCATTGAAATCATTCTGAACCTTTAATTAATTGTGATTTGCAGTTTGTGTAAATAATTATTCCAAACTGAGCACTTATGGATAGTTAGATGAGTGTTTCCTGTCAGGTAGCATAACCTAAACCAAAATTGAGCATTGTTACTTGCTTCTCATTGGTAGATTTTTTTGAACTGAAATAAAAGTAATTGATACTTTAATACTGATATCTTGGTTACATTTCTCTCATTGCTGAGACAAAATACATGTATTGGTTTGATCCTGCATCCTCCCAAGGCCTCATGTAATTTGGACAGGACTGAATCTGTCATTTGTGATTGGTTTGTTGTCTGGCACTGGGATTGGTGATACAAATGCTGTACCCACCCATGGGTGAAGCTGACATACAGTGGGAGGAACACATGTCTTCACTCTCTCTCTTTCACTTGCTTTCTGGTTCACCTTGCTGTTTGGCAGTCACCATGAATGGTGGTCCCACCATGCCATGCCGCCTTGGAGCCCACTAAGTATGAACTGAAACCCCCAAGAACTTTAAGAAATAAACCTTTCATTCCCTCATTTTGGGCATCAGGTATTTTGTCTCAGCAACGAGTGAAAAGTGACTAAGACAAAATTTGGTACCAGTGGAGTGGGGTTGTTGCTGTGACTCAACCTGACCATGTGGTTCAAGAGTCTTTGGGAATGGCTTGTGGGAAGAATTTGGAAAGGTTTGGAGATGTTGCCTGAATGCATAGAGTTGGAACATCTTAGGCTGTTCTGTAAGGGAGATTCTGGTCAGAGCTCAGGAGACCAGAAAGCTGATAGAAAGCTTGCCAGTAAAGACCAGGCTCAGGAGGTTTCTGCTGGGAAGAAAGACTACACTGGGTGTTGGACTCCACATGATTTATGTTACGGCTTGGCAGAAAGTTTGTCTGCATTCTGCTCATGCCCAGAGATTTTGCTTGAGACTGAGATTAAGGGTGATGGACTGATTAATCTGGCAAAAGAAATTTCAAGACAATCAAATGTTGAGGCAGTGGTGTGGCTGTTGTTGGGGGCTTTTAGCCAGATTTATATTGTGAATCAAGAGCAAAAAGCCCAGCATGGTGATTTAAAATGTGATTTTGATCAGGAAGCTGTGGACTGTAAAGATAGAACTGAGATCTCAATTGTTGAGAAGGAACAAAGAAATAAAAATGATGGCCTGGGGCCATCCCAGGTAATAGCTGGCCTCCACCCTTTGCAGCCTCAAGCCAGTAAATTTGAAACAGTTTTCTTGGAGGAAAAAGCCATAGAGCACCATGTTCCAGAGTGGTTATGTTCCAAAATAGAGGCAGCCACACCAGATTCCAGAATGGTGGCAGCATTGAGAAGCTGCTCCTCACAATCATGTTCAGAGAACTCAGCAATCCAGGCACTCGACCCCTACAGCCAAGAGAGAGGAAAGCCTGGCTTTTGCTCCAGCTGGCAGCAGACCTTGTGGGCATCCATGTGGTGCTGCTTTTAAGTGCAAGGAAAATGCACAGCTTCAACTCCAACTTCAGAGGGCAATATGTAAAGATGTAAGGGTGAAGTCAGTGGTGCAATAGAAAACCCAGAAGTTTGGAAAATCCAGGAACATAGATCATCCAAGGAAAGCTATGGAAGTTAAAACCCCTGAAAGTGCCACAGAGGTGGAATCACTCAAGGCTTTTGGAGCGTACAACAAGACTGCTACATATTCTGAGCATACAACTCCAGGACTTAATGTTTGCCCTGCTGGATTTTGGACTTGATTTGGTTCCAATGCTTTGTATTCACCTGTTTGTAACATTTGGAACGGTAATGTTTATCTTGTGCCTTTATATGTTGGAAGTGTTTAACCTTGTGTTTTATTTGTACAAGGGGTTACAAATAAGAGCTTGCCCTAGATCTCGGTGGAGATTTGGGACTTGGACTTTTAAACAATGCTGAAACTGTTAGGATTGTGGCAATTCTTGGAAATGGATTAACTGCCTTTTGTATAAAAGACATGAGTCCTTGGGCCAGGGGTGGAATGTATTGGTTTGATCTTGTGTCCTCCCAAGACCTCATGCAATTTGGATGGGACTGAGTCTCACATTCGTGATTGGTTTGTTGTCTGCTGCTTGGATTGGCAATGTGAATGCTGCACCTGCCCAGGGGTGGAGCCGACATACAGTGGGAGGAATGTGTGTCTTCACTCTCTCTCTCTCTCTCTCTCTCTCTCTCTCTCTCTCTCTCTCACTTGCTGGCTCACCTTGCTGTTTGGTGGCCACCATGAATGGTGGCCCCACCATACCATGCTGCCTTGGAGCCAACTAAGTATGGAATGAAACCCCCAAGAACTATAAGAAATAAACCTTTCCTTCCCTAATTTTGGGCATCAGGTATTTTGTCTCAGCAATTAGTGAAAGGTAACTAAGACAATACCCAACATCCAAAATTAAGGAAGAAAATGTTTATTCAACTCACAGTTTGTGGAGGATTTGGTCCATAATCAGATGGCTCCAAGGCAGGATGACATGACACAGGGACAACACTTCCAAGCTGCAGAAGACAGTAAAAGTAGCAAGAGCAAAGAGGGAGGAAAGGGCAAGTCTCTTTCTGTCCCTCTTATTGTAAGCAGGCTACACCGCTAGGGTGGGTGTAGCACTTACACCATCTCCATGCCCTACTCATGCATAGGTTGAAAATATTTACAAAGTAAGAATCCTGGCACCCTGCTGAATCACTTAGCTAAACTTCTGACCTTCTCAAATTGACACAATGAACAACATCCTAGGGCAGTCACGGCTGGTCCTCTGTACCCCAGGATGTATGGCTGCTGAGATATCTAGTTAAAGTTCTAGACTTCTCAAGTTGTCAAAGTGTATGAACCATAACAACTGGTTAAAAAAATGATATTTATCTGAAGAATAGTGCAGACCCACATGAAAACATGGTTCTGATAATGGTCCCTTCTGTTTCAGTATCTACCATGCTCATCTAGAATGACTAACTTTATTTCCAGTCATACCTATTTAACACATACAAGCCATACACAGACACACAGACACAGTCATAGACATACACACATGCACACATGCATGTGCACACACACATACAACGTTTTTCATGATCTATTCTGCTTCATCATTCCTGGAGTGTTTTTCACTCTCCTTTCTAATCATTCCTGCCCTTTATTTCTTTACCAAACTTCATCTTTCAAGAAAATGACCTTAATCTAATGTATAGCAATCAAACTCTCTGCCATTTTGTGTATTTTCAGGGTTTATAATTAAATAAGGGATACTTTCAAAACAACAAGCATAGAAAAAGTCTTTAGAAAATATTTAGTATGTTGGCCTTAAAATTTATATTAGGCACTTTATTAAGGTTCTCAAAAGAAACAATCAATAGTGTGTGTGTGCATGTGTGTGTGTGTGTGTGTGTGTGT
>RJWM01019524.1:0-33535 GCA_004363535.1 Dasyprocta punctata | reverse complement strand
TCCCTCTCCCACACGCTGGGACCTGGGGGCTTAGAAAAACACTGAGGCCACGCAGAGTGCACCTGTGAAAGCTCTCCCGGTTTTCACCAGTTCTTCAGAGCACTGACAATGGACATGACCATGCTTAGAGGGGGAAAAAAATAAGAATAAAATAATTTCTGATATATTAATGACTGACACATTTTAAATGTTAACAATTAGATCTAAACTCAGCATGGTGGCCATTTCGTAGTACTCAAGAGGCAGAGGCTGTAGGATCATCACACTTTCAAGGCCAGCCTGAGTTACACAGTGAGACCATTTCTAAGAAAACAAAAAACAAAAGTAACAGTATTGACAAAATTCAAATATAAAAGGACTGGGGATGCAATTGAGTGCAAAGACCCTGGGTTCAATCCCCAGTATCACAAAAACAAAATCAGACCTAATATTTGTTTCTTTCTATTCCAATTACTATGGCTTGAAAGAAACTTCGATCACACAAAAAAGTGAAAAACATGGCTCCAAGTGGGGAGGGCTTAAAAAACTGATTTTGTGCTTCCTATTAGGACACAAAGGCCAGGGTCTAGCCCTGGGCTGACCCACCTGGATTAGGCTCTGGGACCAGAACTACAGACAGGACCCACGCTGACCCTTAGCCAGAGCAGCATTGCCCATGGCCTGACATTCGCTGCTGAGCTAGCGCCTGAGAAACAGGAAAACACAAAGGAACTGTCACCCTGACACAGGCTCACTGCAACAATGACAAGAACAAATACTGGAAGACAAGGAAAGCTGAAGCGCTGGAGCTGATCGTCCAAACTCCTTCAAGTCCACGTCCCTGTGAACCACCTTGAAGTCTCCACACCACACAGGGACACTCTTCCCCAGTTCACCTGAGGCAGCCCGGTATCCCAGCAAGCATGGGTCTCTGGGTCTCACAGACTCACTTCACCCAACAAGCACCTTGGACATGTTACTAAGAAGCGGGTGGCTTACAATGCATCATGGACAGCAGCAGCCAGAGGAAGCTCCTCCTCCACCACCGCCTTCCAACCTCGTCCTGAGGTTCTAGCCCCTCTCCTGCAGAGCCTACAGCAGCATCTGCACCAACTTCTCCTGGTGACAGTTCCCAGGACCTCACAGACAATTCCTGACAAATAATGAGAAACCCTCCTTCTAACTCTAGCACCAAAGAATCCCACTTCAACAAATGAAACTTGATTATGACAAAGGCTTTCAAGGATGGGTCCAAGTGGAGACTCCCACTTGGGTCCTCGGGGCCATCATCCGTTGGCCACTAAGTGACCACACACCTTAATAACAAAGTGATCAGATCCCTTGCACCCAGGATACAGTCCCATCAGCCCAGTCCCTTGAGAATTGCAGTCCTTGAGTCTAAGTGGCAGACACCTGGCCTCAAGAAAGCAGATTCACTAGAAGAACATTAATTACAGAAAGGTTTGCCTCCCACACAGAGCCAATGTGGCTTGACATAAAAATATCTCACTACTTAGGAACGACTTTTAATAAAACCAACGGTTATTTAAAGCAGTCTGAAAAAGCTACTTCCCTAGATTAATCAGCACTTGATGTTTGCTTCTGAATAAATTCAGTTAGTAGACTCCATGGACATTTTTACCTTTCACACTATATTTTCAAGTACAGGCGGGTGCAGAATGACTGACCTTCCAGTATCAAGAACCAAGTGAGGAAGTAGAGGTGAATTTGAGTCTCTGGTTACAGAGAAAGGCACAGCACTCTAGCCCTTGGTATGGATGGACAGGACCCTAAGGGCTACCTTGGTGATGAGCACCCTTATCAAAAAAAGGTCCAGGGCCGGGCGTGGTGGCGCACGCCTTTAATCCCAGCACTCGGGAGGCTGAGGTAGGTGGAGCCTTGTGAGTTCGAGGCCGGCTTGGGCTACAAAGCAAGCGCGAGGCCGGCCTGAGCTACATAGTGCGAACCTGCCTCGAAAAACTAGGGCTGGGAGTTTGGCTCAGTGGCTTAAGCGCCTGTCTGACAGGTGTGAGGTTGTGAGTTCGATCCCCAGTGCCGCCAAAAAAAAAAAAAAAAAAGAATGAAACGTATTGACCAGGCATAGTGGAGCACACCTGTAATCCTAGCACTCAGGAGGCTGAGGCAGGAAGATTCCCAAGAGTTCAAGGTCAGTCTGGGCTACACAGTAAGACGTCTCAAAAAACAAAAAGAATGAAACCTAAAGCCATTGTATCTCACCACTGTGCTCTGCCTCCCTGTATCTTCCAATGATACGCTGGGGCATGTGAGCACAGAATGTGCCAACGTGGGGAAGAGACCACTGGTAGGGATGAGCAATCTCAGAAGACCTTGCTCACAGGGCTGGAGTGTAGCTCAGTGACACAGTGCATGGTCAACACACAAGGCACTGGGTTCAATACCCAGTACCAGAAACAAAAAATCTCACAGAAGTTACCGTCAGTAGCAACTATTCAAGAGGATCTACTCTGAATTACACAGTAGGCTTCCAAGTCAAATTGTGAAACTGTTTAATTCAGAAGAACACCACGGAACTGATTCCCATTTGTGCAATCTGCATCTCATTAGGTGACAGCTGCGCTGGCAGAGGCACTACCACAGGTTAGGGAACGGAGCCGCCAATGAGCAGCACTCAGACCACAGTCGCCAGCACGCCCTGTGGCTCCAGCTTGCCGACGATGCAGCAGAGCACCTCTGGACACACTGTTCCCGTGAGTGTGTGGGCTGGCACTAACACCCCCATGCCAGGCTATACACAGAGTGAAGCGCGTTGCCCATCATTCTCTCCTTCCCTCTTCATGTCCACACTCTACTGCTAGCCTCGCCATTTTCAAAAGCAAGGTGAAACGTGGAGCAGTTCCAGGCACAAGCACTGTGTGTATGCTGCATGCTGCTCCACCACGTCCTAGGTCTCAGCAGACAGCTGCCCTTCACTTTCACAACCCAGGAAGGACTGCTTCAGCCTCGGCTGCAAATACTTCCAAGCCGAACAGCCCTGACGAGCCCACCGATCTTAAACTTTTCATTCAGTTTGACTCGCTGAAAGCATAGCCCTCAAAAGCATCCCTGCAGGCCAGGGATGTAGTTCAATGGCACAAGCACCTCCCTGGCAAGCGCAAAGTCCTGGGTTCGATTCTGGGTACCAAAAAAAAAAACAAATGCAATCCCTGCACAGCAGAGAAACAAGCCAGCCTTGAATCAGGCACAGAGAAGCCCAAAGCACTGCCTGCCACTGGGGTCTTCACCCCCACTTTCACTGTAGAAATGCCCTCCTGAGCAAGGGCAAAGGCTATCACAACCCTTGTGAACACAGAAAGCACTGCCCCGTAGCATGTAAATCCAGTTCTGCCTAAAGAGCAAACGGGACAAAAGTGGTGAGCACTGTGGCGGGGCCACTGTAACGCAGATTCTGTCAAGATAAACCCTGAATCCGGTCTGTTATCCCAGCAATCACGAGGCTGAGGCAGGAGGATCGCTGGGAGCTCAAGGCCAGCCTGGGCTACAAAGTGAGTTCAAGGTCAACCTCAAAAAAAGAAAAAGTCAGTCGGGCATGGTGGTGCACGTCTTTAATCCCAGCACTCGGGGGGCTGAGGTAGGAGGAGCCTTGTGAGTTTGAGGCCAGCTTCAGCTACAACTCGAGCGCAAGGCCAGCCTAAGCTACACAGTGCGACCCTGCCTCAAAAAACTAGGGCCTGGAGTTTGGCTCAGCGGCTTCAGTGCCTGTCTGACAGGCACAAGGTGTGAGTTCAATCCCTGGTGTGGAGGGGAGGGGGGGGATAAACTGAGCGTGGTGGTGCACACCCTTAATCCCAGCACTCCGGAGGCTGAGGCAGGAGGATCATTGAGATTTCGAAACCAGCCTGGGCTACAAAGCAAGTTCAAGGCCAGCCTGAACTGCATAGTGAGACCCTGTCTCAAAAAACAGGGCTGGGGATTTAGCTCAGTGGCTTAAGAACCTGGGTAGCAGGCGCAAGGCTGTGAGTTCAATCCCCAGCACCAGGAAAAAAAAAGAAAAAATAAACCCTGCAGTAAAATAGGTACATCAGAGGGAGAGGCTGACACCAAAGGGAGGGGCACAGGAGGAGCCTTGTAAGTTATACACCAAGAAGCAGCACAGCATGGCAATACCCTCCACCAGCACCTGGCCCCAGAACCCCACAGCAGTGCCGGCTGTCCAAACCACTCATGGCAGTGCCCTTTCACCACACCAGCCACTGAAGTACTACACAGCAAACTCCAGAAACTGACAACTGGTTTTACATTGTGTGCCCTTCCCACACCCCCAGGAGGATATCATCCTTGGTCCACCAGTCACAGAATCAAGAACAGTGAGACTGCAATCCAAATATTCGAGGAGGGGCTGGCAGGTTCAGCCCTCCAGTGCAAAGGTGAAAGTTTTCAATGAAAATAGCAGACACCTCAGCACCGTACTTTCTGCCCCGGTTCAGGCACCGGCCAGGGTCACGGAACTCATCCTCACAACAGGACAGCAGTGCCCCAGGGCCGCAGTGAAGCCGCATGAGCGCCAGCCCCAGGCAGAGCAGAGCAGGCAATCCCCACCCGAGGCTCCTCAGGAGGGGACCAGTGTCTCTGAGGCTCAGCACCCACTAAGCAGACCCCAGACCTCACCAGGACACATGCTGCATCCCACCACTGGAAGCAACTCACAGACTCTGATGCTAGTTAACAGGCTTGGCATGGTTTTGTTGTATTAAGTACTTGGCCTGGCACAATCGCACATGCCTGTAAATCAATCACGAGAGTGAGGCAGCAGGATTGCCCTGAGTTTGAAGCCATCCTGAACTGGATAACATAGCAAGATCACCCCCCATCCACCAAAAAAATTATTTCCTGTTTTCTCAGACCATGAGCCTGTTTCCAAACCATAAACTGTAAGACTGCTAATCTTTTTTTTTTTTTGCGGCACTGGGGATCGAACTCACAACCTCACACCTGCCAGACAGGCGCTTAAGCCACTGAGCCAAACTCCCAGCCCTAGTTTCTTTTTTTTTTTTTTTTTTTTTTTTTTTTGTGGCACTGGGGATTGAACTCACAGCCTTGCGCTTGCCAGGGCAGGCGCTTAAGCCGCTAAGCCAAACTCCCCAGCCAGCCCTAGTTTCTTGAGGCAGGGTCACACTGTGTAGCTCAGGCCGGTCTTGCGCTCACGTTATAGCCCAAGCCGGCCTCGAACTCACAAGGCTCCACCTACCTCAGCCTCCCGAGTGCTGGGATTAAAGGCCTGTGCCACCACACCCAGCTACTGCTAAGCTTTTCAACCAAACATTCACTAGGTATCTTCTCCCCGCAATACTGGAGTTGAAATCAGGCCCTCACACTAAGCTACATCCCTATTTTTAATTTTGAGGCAGGCTCCCCACAGACTACCCAGGCTGGCCTGGAACTGGGGATCCTCCTGACTCACCTTCCAGAGTAGCTAGGACCGGCACACACCACTGCACCCAGTCACACAGATACCTGATATGTGCACAGAACTATACAGGAAATTCAAAACAAGGGCAAGTTCAACATCAACCTAATCACGTATCTTGAGCACCAAATATCTCTGTCCTACTGTCTATACTGCCCCTGGCTTCTGTGTGCTCCAAATCTCTTAACTCCCTCCCAATTTGGACCCAAAAGTACTATCTGAGCCTACACTCCATACTAGCTTCACAAAAACGCCTCGAGGGCAAATATGGACTCTGCTGGACAGAAAAGCAGCCAGCAGTGCCCCCGAAGAGTTGCACAGAGCACTGGGACCTTCTGACCACAACCTCAGAGGCACCGGGCTTCCACCCAAGACCTGCCTGTGCCTGTCTCCTCCCTTTCCAAATGGTTAGCCCCAGCAGTCCACATCTGCCAAGCGGCCATCCCCAGGGCAGAGAGTAGCACACACACACACACAGTAGGCACCAAATACACAGCATCTGGGTCCTGCTCTGCCTGTCCTTTTGTAACACTGCTCTCCTAATTTGTTTGCCCTGCCAACTACACTCTGAATCAATTTACCTTTTTTGGCGGGGTGGGTGAAACAGGGCCTCCCTATGCAGTTCAGGCTGGCTGGTCTTAAACTCACTATGCAGCCCAGGCTGCAGCCTCCCAAGTGCTGAGAATACAGGGGTACACTACTATGCCAAGCCTTACCACTCTTGTTGACTCTGTTAACAAACACCATTGAAGTCACACCTTGTCTGTCACACAGGACATGTAACGGTTCTCAGCCCCTCTGAGCAAGACCTTTTCTACCCACAAAGCTACTCTCCTGAGGAAAGACCCAACTGCCTGAGACCTTCTGCTCCATCTGATTCTGTTTTGTGGTCCTAGGGAGTTAACAGAGGACCTTCCCACTGAGCTATACTCCCCAGCTCCTTTACATTTCCTTTTTTTTTTTTTTTGGTGGCATCGGGGCTCGATCACACAACTTCACGCCTGCCAGCCAGACAGGCGCTTAAGCCACTGAGTCAAACTCCCGGCCCTATTTTTTTTTTTTTTCAGACAGGCTTGCACTACGTAGCTCAGGCTGGCCTTGCGCTCACGTTGTAGCCCAAGCCGGCCTCGAACTCACAACGCTCCTCCGACCTCAGCCTCCTGAGTGCTGGGATTAAAGGCATGCACCACCACACCTGGCTTCCTTTACATTTTTGATTCAGGGTCTAAATTATCAAGTTCAAACTAACAGTCTTCCTGGCTCAGCCTCCCAGAGTGCTTCCTTCTGGGTTGTTAGGTGTACTGTACTCTTTGGTCTCTCTTCTGCGATGTTCACATGAATTTCAATCTTCATCATGCCTCACTGGCCCTTGCACTTTTCTAGTAAATAGCATTCTTGCTTGCTACAATAGGGCTTCCACCAAGAAATTCTCAGAGGCTGATGCTCATGGAGACGCAAATGGTAGGGATGAAGCACACAGAAGACAAAACTGCAGCCTCCTGCGAGCTTCCCTGCCCAGGAGGGGCCAAGCTCTTTCCAGCCATGCTGCCACATCCTCCCACTCACTCGCACTTCCCCCTGGCCTACGTGCCACCCCAAATCAACCATACCTAAAACTAGCCGGGAGTGGTGGCGCACGCCTTTAATCCCAGCACTCTGGAGGCTGAGGTAGGAGGAGCGTTGTGAGTTTGAGGTCTGGCTTGGACTACAATGCAAGCACAAGGCCAGCCTGAGCTACACAGTGCGACCCTGCCTCAAAAAACCGGGGCTGGGGGTTTGGCTCAGCGGCTTAAGCGCCTGCCTGGTAGGTTGTGAGTTCCATCCCCCATGCCACACACACACACACACACACAAAAGAAACCATACCTAAAACTGTCCCCTCCTCCCCAGGGTCCTCAGTCGACTCCAGCCAGGCTGCAGTTTCACCCGCTCAAGCCGCTCACAAGGGTTCCATGGCCACACAGACCTACAGCAGCACGGCCTGTGCCAGTACTCCACCCCATCACAGAGCCCACACAGCACTTCCCACACTCACGGGCCCAGTTCCACCCCACCGGCTCTCGTGCCTCGGATGCTTCCCTCTTTCCACAGGACCAGCACAGTCAGGGCACACTGCAGTCCAGAGAACACAGCTCTGCCCAGTCTCCAAGCAGGGCTGCAACCCCCTCATCTCCCACAGCAGAGCCTCGCGCCCGCTCAACAGCTAACAAACATCTGTAGACACGGGCGAGTCGGTGCCCTGGAGACAGCGTTGTGGGCCCGGGCTGGAACGCCCTCTCCATAAAACACGGAATTCACTCCAGGTGTGAAGACACCAAACTCTGCTCCCATGCTGACAGCCCGCACACACTTGGAGGTGTGGTCAGATGGGCAACACGTGCCTCGTAGCCATGCTAAGCACACCCCTGGCCACAAAGACATGAAACTAAGACACACTGGTGCTCTTCAAATGCTCAAGGTCCTGAATAACCAAGGAAAACAGGAACTATTAGGGAACTGTTCGAAGGGAGGAGAGGAAGAAGGAATGGTAATGCAAGAGACCCTGACTCACAACTGAAGAAAGGGCTGGGGTGTGGTTCAGTGAGGAAGTGTCCCTGGGTCCCATCAGTGGCAAAATGGGTGAGACCCAAATGAAACCTGAGGTTTGGTTAGCAGTAATACACCAAATTTACCATTATGACAGTTAACATTAGAGGAACCGGAATGAGAAACACTTTCACAACTTTCTGTACTACTAAAATGATCCCAAAGTAAGTTGACTGAAAGCCAAACCCTATCCAGGACCTATATACCTAGCTTGCTCAGTAACCCCAACAACACCACACCCAGCTGGTCAGTTGGACCAGCAAAGTGTGAGAGCCAGGTGGAAAAGACCTGCTGTCATGCAGGGTCCCAGTGTGCAAACAGCAGTACGACCAAAGGCCCACACCCTAACCAGAGCCAGTGAACGATTAGGGTTACGTGGAAAGGAAACGAAAGCTACTAATTACAGACAGGAGTAGCCCATACCCAGGTGAGCCCAACAGAATCACAGTCCGTAAAATTGGAAAGGAACCAAAAGATGAGTCTGGGACAAGCACAGTTGTTGAAGATGAAGGAAGGCAGCCAGCCAAGGAACATGGGCCAGCACCAAAACAGCTCCTTTCCTTGGCTTCCACAAGGTACCAGCCCTGTCAACACCGTGCCTAAGCCCCAGGAGGTGGCATTGGCTTCTAACCTACAGAACTATATGATTGTAAATCCTTGCTGCTCCTGAGCGGTGCATGTGGGAATCTGTCAGAGTAGCAGAAAACTAACAGCCAGCATTTCTCCAGAGGGGAGGACCTGCTTCCTCGCACCCTTCACAGCCTGCTGTCTCTTCCGATGCATGATCCACCTACCTGCCACCCTCCTTGAGCCAATACAGTTGGTAAGTTATCAACAAGTGGCAGTACGTACCTGTAATTCCAGCACTTGAGAGGCTGAGGCAGGAGGATCACCTCAAGTTCAAGGATGGCTTCAATTACATAGCAAGAGCTTGTCCCAAAATTAAATAAACTAAGTAAATAAGATAAATAAATAAAATTAACCAAGGAACCATCATCTTTCTAAATTTCCTGCTGAAAGATTAACAGTACCATTCAAAGACACCTCTCACACAGAAGGAAAAAAATTCAATGAATATTAGTATATTTAATAGGCACTCCAGGCGGTTGAGGCAAAAGGATGGCAAGTTTAAGCCCAGCTGGGCAACTTCTGTGATTTATTAAGACCCTGTCCCAAAATAATAAACGGGGGAGGGGCCTGGGGACAGAGCTCAATGCAAAGGCCCTGGATTCAATCCTTAGTACCAAAACCAAAAAAAAGTAAAGTGCTGGAGGAGTAACTCAGTGGTTGCTAACATGTGTGTTACCCTTGGTTTAATGCCCAGTACAGAAAAAAAGCTGCATTTTCTTCTTTTTAATCATTCAAAAAAGGTTTACTCACATCATGCATATCCTTTAATTAACTAAACATACTACTTTTTTTTTTAAAGGTTACTTTCTTCAGGTATTACTGTTGGGGATTTTGGTCTTTTATTTTTACTTCCTGCTTTACAGGATGTAAAACCACATTTAGAAACACAGCAAACAGGGCTGGGGATGTGGCTCAGTGTGACAGCATGTGCTTGCATGCACCAGGCCCTGGGTTTGATCCCTAACACCAAAAGAAAAGCAGTAAATACTAGGCTAGGAGTGTAGCTCAGTGTAGAGCACTTGCCTAGCATGTGCTCGACCCTGTGTTCGATCCTAATGACAAAACCAAGGAAAAAAAAAAAACGGAGGCTCAGTTTCTTAAGAATATTAAGGGTTCGCACACTGCTTCTCCATTTCACACTAAGTTTAAACAGAATACCCGTAACGACCATTATCCTCCAGAACTAAAGTTGTTTTTGTTTATTCTGTTGCATATAAATGCAGTGGAAATAATCACAGCTGCCCAAAACCTCAAGGCCATGATGGACCTCATGGCACAGCGCTTACCCAGCATTATTAAGGCCCTGAGTCTGTACCCAAAAACCAAGGACCCTGTGCCTTCCCAATACCTGGAAAGTCATTACTCCATTCCACCAGAATCTCTACCATTCATGCTCTGAAATCTGAAAACTGCCCTTGGGAGCGGAGGCAGGATACTTGCCACTAATATGCCAAGAAAACAGGTCTATTTTCTACATTTTAGATGAAAAATAACCTCTGATGACAAAATTTTGAAGCATGTGGGTTGTGTTGTTTGTTGTATTTTGTTTCGAGGGGACTCCAGGCCGGCCTTGGACTCACTGTGTAGCCCAGGATGGCCTCCAACAAATCACAGCCTCTTGCTTGCCAGGCAGGCACTGTGCTGCTGAGCTACATTCCCAGCCCACCCATTCGTTTTTAGGGGAGTTTTTTTGTTTTTTTGGTTTTTTTTAAAGCCAGGGTCTCGTTAGGTAGTTTAGGCTGGGCTTTACCTCACTATTTGCTCGGGCTGGCCTCAAACCTGCACCAATCCTGTCTCACCCCGAGTGCTGGGATTACAGGCTTGCACTACCATGGCTGGGAGCAAGCAATAAAAAGAAAAAAATTACAAACTTTACTTAACCTTGACAGAAATTTTTTTTTTGTCTAAATGGTCAAAAATAGGGCTGGGAGTTTGGCTCAGTGGCTTAAGTGCCTCTCTGGCAGGCTCAAGGTTGTGAGTTCAATCCCTGGTGCCACAAAAAACAACAACAAAAAAAAAGAGAGCCGGGCAGGGTGGCGCACACCTTTAATCCCAGCACTCGGGAGGCTGAGGTAAGAGGAGCATTGTGAGTTCAAGGCCGGCTTGGGCTACAACACGAGCGCAAGGCTGGCCTGAGCTACACAGTTCGACCCTGCCTCAAAAAAACTAGGGCCGGGAGTTTGGCTCAGTGACTTAAGCGCCTGTCTGACTGGCGCAAGGTTGTGAGTTCAATCCCCAGTGCCGCAAAAAAATAAATAAATAAATAAATAAATAAATGGTCAAAAATATTTTGTTTCAAGCCAGGCATGGAGGCTCACACCTGTAATTCCAGCACTCTAGAAGCTAAGGCAGAAGGATCGTTCAGAGTTTGAGACCAGTCTGGGCTACAAAGTGAGGTCAAGGCCAGCCTGAACTGTATAATGAGACCCTGTCTCAAAAAGCCAAACAAAAAAAGAAAAAAAAAATTTGTTTTGGTGAGCTGGGCATGGTGGTGCACACCTGTAAGACAAGAGGATTGTTTGCTCAAGGCCAGTCTGAACCACATAGTGAGACCCGGTCTCAAAGACAAAAATAAAAAATAGGTTTTGTTTTGTTTTTGTTTTTTTGGTACCGGGGATCGAACTCATGACCTCATGCTTACCAGGCAAGCACTTGAGGCACTGAGCTAAATCCCTGACCCTAAAAAAAAGTTTTTGTGTGTGTGTTGAGAAAAGGTCAATACTTTCAAAGCAATAAACAGGTGCACACTGTTTGCTTTATGAGTGGAAAAAGTATTCTCAGGATAATAAATAATTTACCACACAGATGCCAGGGCAGACCTGGACTCTTAGGTCCTGGCTTAGTCAGCCAAGGAGGACACTGCTCCTAACACAGCATGCTTTCCAGTCAGGACTCGCCTCGGCCTTAAGAAGGGAAAGGGTGGAGGCACTAGAGAGCCCTTGGCAGACAACAGGATTTTCAACTCTTGAAAAATCTCACCCAGGAGTGGCAGTACATGCCTGTAATCCCACCACTCTGGGAGGTCAAGACAGAAAAATCACAAATTTGAGCCTAGCCTAAACAACTTGGGAAGATCCTTCTCAAAATTAAAAAGGTCATGTGTTCAATCTAGTATTACACAAAAAAAAAAAAAAAGAAAAAAAAAGAAAAAAGAATTTTGGTGTTGAGACATTGCTTAAGTAGGCCATATAAGAAAATGTAATCTTAGCCGGGCATGGTGGCACACGCCTTTAATCCCAGCACTCGGGAGGCTGAGGTAGGAGAAGCGTTGTGAGTTCGAGGCCCACTTGAGCTATAACGCGAACGCAAGGCCAGCCTGAGCTACAGTGAGCCCCTGCCTCAAAAAAAGCAGGGCCGGGAGTTTGGCTCAGTGACCTAAGCCCCTGTATGACAGGCACAAGGTTGTGAGTTCAATCTCCGGTACCGCAAAAAAAAAAAAAAAAAAAAAGAAATGTAATCTTTCAAATAAAATTTCTTAAAAAACAAAAAAACCTAAAACTTTCAAAAGACTCCACTAAGATGCTAGGCCACCAGTTACTTAAGCCACCTTCAGGCAGGTGCTCAGCCAGAGGAAAACTGCATGCAGCAGCAGTGCACTCCACGTGGCCCAACCTTGACCTTCACTGAGTTCTCAGACCTGGTGGTGTGGAAGTCGGAGCAGAAACTGCTTCTAGACTTCTCTGGACTGAAAGTAGCAGTGCTATAAACACTGCTTTCACAGAATGCCTTTTCTCCCCACAGGATAACCTTCCCTTTCATTATTTTGTGTTCTGTCCCAATCTAAAAATCTAATCCATGCCCCACTCCTGTAACTATAAAGACAAACTTGTAATGAAAACAAATGGGAAAAAGAGATGACATATACCTGGGAGAATCCCTAGCCAGTCAAATAAATGTAAATGCATGAGCCTAAGTTTCCCCTTTCAAAATTACTCAAATATTTCTAAGTAAGCTTCTTTTTTTTTTTTTTTTTTTTTTTTTTTTGAGGCAGGGTCGCACTATGTAGCTCAGGCTGGCCTTGCACCACGTTGTAGCCCAAGCTGGCCTTGAACTCACAACGCTCCGCCTACCTCAGCCTCCCGAGTGCTGGGATTAAAGGTAAGTAAGCTTCTTTTGATATTTTTTGTTTGTTTGTTTGTTAGACAGGGTCTCCCTATGGAGGCTCAGCCTAGCCTTGAACTCACTATGTAACCCAGGCTGGCCTCAAACCTGAAGTAATCCTCCTAACTCAGTCTCCTGGGTACTGAGATTACAGGAGGGCACCACTATGCCTGGCTCTATAAAAGCTTTAAACAGCCAGGCGTGGTGGCGCAAGCCTTTAATCCCAGCACTCGGGAGGCTGAAGTAGGAGGAGCGTTTTGAGTTCGAGGCCGGCTTGGGGTACAACGCGAGCACACGGCTGGCCTGAGCTACATAGTGCCACCCTGCCTCTAAAAACTAGGGCTGGGAGCTGGGCGTGGTGGCGCACACCTTTAATCCAGCACTGGGGAGGCTGAGGTAGGCGGAGCGCTGCGAGTTCAAGGCCCGCTTGGGCTACAACGCGAGCGCAAGGCCGGCCTGAGCTACACAGTGCGACCCTGCCTCAAAAAAACCAGGGCCGGGAGTTTGGCTCAGCGGCTTACGCGCCTGTCAGGCAGGCGCGAGGTTATGAGCTCGATCCCCAGTGCCACAAAAAAAAAAAAAAAAAAAAAAAACTAGGGCTGGGAGTTTGGCTCAATGGCTTAAGTGCCTGTCTGCAGGCGTGAGGTTTTGAGTTCAAGCCATGGTGCTGCAAAAAAAAAAAAAAAAAAAAAGAAAGCTTGAAGCAACTCAAGTATCTCTTTTCTGCTTTGTTTTGTTTGTTGTCTTTTTGAGATAGTTTCACTACACAGTTCAGGCTGGCCTCAAACTCGCAGCAATTCTCTGCCTCAGTCCTCCAAGTGCTGCGATCACAGAGTGTGCACCCCACCCACACCCCACCTTCAAATTCCTCGAGTCACTTCTGTGACTAGTGTCACACACAGGCTGGGCCAAAGTAGACCATCCCTATCTTAAACTTGTGGCCTTTATCCTGGGACTAAGGGACAAGATAGGGACAATACATTAAAGCAGTCATTATATATTCGAAAAACTCTGTTCTTCGTGGCTGCAGAAGCACTTCCCTTGAAAACACTGAGCCTGGTGTGATAGCACACTCCTGCAATCCTGGCGCTCCAGACACTGAGTCTGGAGGATTACTGCGAGTTCAAGACCACAGGGCTACACAGTGAGCTGAAGGCCAGCCTGAACTACAAGACCCTGTCTCAAAAAAACCAAAAAGAGAGGGAGAGGAAGAAAAGGAGAGAGGGAGAAGTAGAGGGGGGTTGGGGAGATGGGGGACAAAGGGACAGTGGGAGAGGGAGCAGTACATAACTAAGGCCCAAAGCCAAACAGAATTCTGTTCTCTTGGAGGTGGGATGGGAGGAGCTGCATGGGAGTCTATGATGGAGACTGAGCAGGACCCTGCCCCAGATGGGGGTCAGCATGTAGCAAGACCCTGCCCAATTCCAGAAACAAAAAGCCAAGGTAGCCTGTGTCACAAGGGTGTGTTAAAAGGAAGAGTAACCAAAGGGTGGGAGGAGTTCCCAGGTAATCGAGGTTAGGCCTAGATAATCATTTGAGATGGCATCATAAAGGAGACATGTGTAGTTCCACCACATACATAAAACACTATTTGGTCCAAAGATAAACCAGGAAGAAAATTTTAAATATGGTAGAGAAGAATGGGATTTAAGAAAAACAGAACAACAAAAACATTTAAGTACACAGCCCCGTCTGACTCTAGTTTAAGAGCTACATGAATAAGAACCATTGAACAAACAAAAGCCCCTTAATAATAGAAACATCTATAGGAATTAAAGAAGTAGTCACTAAAGTGGATCGTTTCCTAAGCCTAAAAAAAGGCTTCCTATGCCAATTATCCCACTGCCTGAGTTCCTGGAGCAGAGAACTGACACCCTCTTTCAGATAGCTTGAAGACAAAACTGAGAAGGTTGAATTGCACAGAAATTCCATTTGAAATTCAAATTAAGAGAACACATACTGAAAACATCTCAAGACAATAACTTCTAGTTATCTGAGCTCACTCAATTTTTGTATAAAGTTTATCAAACGGGCCACATTCAATCCCCACAGATCACTAAACAGCAGTAATAAACTGAAACAGCATGCGGCCAGACAAGCAATGCATCATCATTTTCACCTAGTAACTAGCAAATATCTTGCTCTTAAGAAAAGCTCATCCATTACACTTACCATTTGTGAAATGAAGGGACTTTTACACAGGGTAATGAACGGATCAAAACACTTATTTTGGCAACAAATGCAGATTATTCTCTGAACCAGCATTTACTGATGCTCTCTAATTATGTTATTTAATTGGTGATGGGCTCATTGCCAACAAGCAAAATAACTTCTGGTAATTAATGAAACATTACTACAGTATTGCAAACCCACGTGAGTATCCAAAGCACAAGGCTTCTTGAAAAATATCTTCACACACAAACAGCACAGTTCCTTTAACTACATTTGCAGAGTTCTTGCCACTGTATCAATACTGTAATTATAGCTAACATGACCACCACCAGTCACAGCAGCCCATCTGGTTTGGCGAGATGAAAGGCTCGCCAGTGTGGTGTGATTAACAGAGCCAGTCTGGAGAAACCGCGACAGTGAGCTGCAAACGAGGAATTCAAGGCTGGGTGACACCTCTACAGAACTTCTGGTAATTGTTATATATATCTCCCTGTAGTAAATAATAAAAACAATAATAAAAGTAGAAAATTAAAACTTCTGAAAGTTTCTCCTTCGGGTCAAATTTAGCAGTATCTTTCAGGGAGCTTTTCAAGGAACTCAAGAGGCACACACAAAGAGAGAAAAATGTCATAGCAACTTGGCCTTTGTTCCCTCCCATCCCATTCCATTCAGAATGGCCAGCCTATCAGAAGAGGCCCTGCTCTCCTGCGTGAAACTACAGAAAGAACAACAGCTGAATGGAGGGTGGGGGAGGAAACAACCGCTATATGGAGATCAATTCAAGGGTCACAATCTACGTTGAGCGAGATATTTTTCCTTTTGATTTTAACTACAACTGCAGGGCAGTATCAGAGCATTTATACAATCGTTCTCAACAGCACAAGCAGAGCTCCAGTTCTTCAGGGCAGCCAATCCTCAGTAAGAGAAATCAAGGTCCCAGAAGCACCCAGTGACCAGCTCAGGGTCCTGGATGGGGGACTGTCCAAGTTATGCCATTGACTGGGTCTGCGCAAACCAAAAATAGTAACTGTTTCCACAGCTCTTTTTCCACAACTCATATCATGTTACATGTTTTGACGAGTCAGTCTCATCATCCCCCCAAAGAGAACCAAAAGATTCTAAGTTTTGCAATCAACAACTGTTTACTTTTACTCAGTGTTAAGAATACTGCTCCAATAACCGCAAAGAAAAACCTCACCAAATAAGACTTCTTTACCAAAAAAATTAGTAAAATCACCCTATTTTTCAAAGTGGATGTAAAACTCACGACCTGCAGAAACCATGAAACACAGCATGATATACCTTAAATGTTAGAAAAAAACAGTTTTCAAAGCACAGGGTTCTCCTCAAACCACTTAATCTTCCCAAGCCTTTTCCAAACCCCTGGAAGGTGGTATCCAAAATTAGCTTTCAAAAACACAACAGGAGCAAAAAGCCCAATTGGATACCAGGTCACCAAGAAGAGCAGGCCTCAAGAAAAACCAAGTCTCCCTCCAAAACAACACCTACACAGGACCGACTGCACGATCTCTCTTTGAAAGGGGCTGAATGCATGTGGCAGGGCCAACCCTGCAGACACTCTGCTGCCGCCCCGCCAGGGGATGATGAAATGAGGAGCGGAAATTAACATTTCAAGCAACGTCTCACATTGTTCCTGGAGGCCAAGGGCTGCTGCTGCAGCCGCCGCCGCCGCCGCCGCCGCCACCACCACCTTCCTCCCACTCAGCCCAGGCCCGCCTCCGGCCCCCCTGCGCCCCGCATTCCTGCCCCCGCGCGCCCGGCCCCCGCGCCCCGCTGCCCGGCCCGCGCCCGCCCCCTCCGGCTGGGCTCGAAGCCCGGGGCCGCCTGCTCCCATTTCAAAACACGATAATAATAGGGACGCCGGGAACAACAACGACGGCCGGCAGGGCGGCGGCGGGGCCCCTCCCGCAGGTCAGAGGTCGGCGCCCGCCGCGCCCGGTGCCCCTCGGCCCCCGCCGCGACCCAAGGACCCCCAGCTGCACGCGGCCTCGCACCGCGGGCCCTCGCCGCGGCGCCGGCCCGGGACCCCAGGAGCCGAGCCCACCCGCGGCCTTCCCCGCCGCCTCTCGAGGCCCCGGCCCCGGCCTCCCTCACCCGCGCGGCCCAGGCCCGCCCGGGCCGGCGCACAGTCCGCCCGCGGGAGGCCTGCAGGCCGCGGACCCCCGCCCGCCGGCCCTACCAGCCCCGCCCGCACCCTCGCCCTCTCACCGATTCGGCGGCGGCTCGGCGGCGAACGGGCGCTGCCCATGCAGCCCGCGGCCGCGTTTCCCGGGCCGCGCGGCCCGGCGGGAAGGCGGCGGCAGGCCCGGCTCGGGCTGCGGGGAGAGCGGCCAGCAGGGAGCGAGCCCGCCCACGGCGCGCCCAGGCTGGCGCGGGGCCGCGGCGCTCGCGCGGGCGCTACTGCGGGGGCGTCGGGCCGCGGGCTCGGCGGCGCCTCCCCGGCTGGGGCCCTCGGTCCATCGCGCTCCGTCGCGGGCGGCCTCTGGCTCCAGGACCCAGCGGCGGCTGCGGCGGGCGCGGGCCGCATGAGACGCTCCCGCCCATTGGCCCGCCGTGTCCGCCCCCGCCATTGGCCCGCCCCGCCGGGCGGCAGGCTGTGCACGTCACGGCGGCGGGGCGGAAGTGCGCTACTAGGGTGAAGGGCAGACGGCGCTGACGGCTTCCGCGCAGGCCCGAGGCGGGAGGGGGAGGACGCCCGGAACGATTGGCCACGGTAGTACGGGAGTTGCACGGGAAGGGGCAGCAGGCAACAAGATTGGCTGCTGTGTCGCGCGGTGGGAGGTTCTTGCGTTGTTGGCCACAACGATTGGCCGTGTCTCGTGGCGGAAGTGGGGGGGCCTGACCTGGAAGAGCGGACGGCGTGGAAGGGGCCGTGGAAGGCTGGGTGTCGGCCGTGGCTCGCAGATCCGCTGGGGACTGGGAAAAACGAGGCCACTGGCTGAAGCCCTCGGGCGCGGTCGTCACGCGCCCGGCGCTCGTGAAAAGCTCTTGGGCGGCTCCTAGGAGATGAGCGCCTGGACCTGACCTGTCGCGCCTGGGTGCGGTGGCCTTGGGGCGCTCCCCGCCGCCAAATGTGCTTGTCGACCAGAGCAGTCATCACCAAGAGGCGTCCCGCCTGCCCGGTATTGAGAAACCCTCGGCCTCCGAAAGCCCTGTGCCCCGCGAGGAATGCTTGTTGCTTGTGAAACGTGGAGCGGCAAGGCAAGAAGGAGGCCGCCGGAGAATTGCATCGTCTTCTACTTCACTAGGTTACAAAACGTGGGAAAGTTGCGTTTTAGTTCGTATAGCAGGGATTTAGTTACCCTAGAAAGCAATCCAGCCTGCAGTGACTCGGGTCCTAGTTAAATGAATGCATCGGTGTACTTGTCCAAGGAGAACTAAGCCAGATGAGGTAGGTGGCCAAAATAGATGTTTTTTGATACGTTTTAAAATTCTGTATTTTCCTGGACTCTGAAAAAGTCGATTAGCAAGGTATTTACAAAGTTCAAATTAAGAAATCATAGCCGGGCGGGCCGGCCTGAATTACATAGTGCGACTCTGCCTCAAAAAACTAGGGCCGTGAGTTTGGCTCAGCGGCTTAAGCGCCTGTCTGGGAGGGGCGAGGTTGTGAGTTTGATTCCCCCGGTGCCGCAAAAAAAATAAAAAATAAAAATAAAAAATTAAGAAATCATGGATGTGATCACCAAAATGATCTTTCTTCCTCCTGCGGCACACCCCCACCCCACCCCGACTTTGGCCCAGGGTGCTTTAGTCGTGGAATGAACTTCACCTATTCTGCAGGGTCACCGAGGTGAGATGGAGCTGGTGTGAAACGGCCCGGCACACTTCGCTGTGAAAGTTTTAGTTGTGCTGTAACTGGGATTTAAGGTTCCTAGGTGCAACCAAGTTTTGTTTTTTCCTTCCAGAACCAGTAACTTCATCAGATAAAGAGTCGCCCACAAATTGAGAATTCATGAAAAGATGATCCAGCGGTTCCTTTCTTACATGGTCCATTCAGAATCCAAGACTGTCACCCTATCCCATTGACCCACATGGGAGTGGACTAGGCGCTGATAATTTTTTTTAATTTGAGCTGGTATTTTTACTCTAGTCCTTGACTGTACCTCATCCATGGAAAAATTTGAAAAATACTGACCTAAACCTATCAATCTAGGGAATTTTAAATAGGAACTATGAATGAGCAGGTGATTTTCCTTGTAAACTGAATCTGAAAACAGACTGAGATAACAGCAAACTAGGCCAGGGATATAGCTCAGCCACACTGCACATGCCTGGCAAGCGCAAGGTCATGAGTTCGAGTCCCAGCACCAAAAAAAAAAAAAAAAAAGATAACAGCAAACTGAAGTTCCACAGGAACAGGACATGTAAGTAAAAACAGCATAGCAGAGAAAAATATAGAGTAATAAGAATTAAGCCACTTCCTGGGCTGGGGATTTAGCTCAGTGGTTCATGCACCCGCCTGGCAGGCTCAAGGTTGTGAGTTCTATCCCCAGTACCAAAAAAAAATGTCATTTCCATGCAGGTAGAAGTGTACATGGATATGGTTACCAACTGTAACAGGGCGCCACAGTTGGCCATTGGTCATTCTATGTTAGCTAGTGTCCCTGTCAGGAAGAACCTAGCAAGAGGTAGGGGAGGGCATGGACTGTGTCCTGAACTCCCATCACTTCATTCTGTTTTCCAGGCATCTCTAGGCTGTCCCATGGGAATAATGTTCAAAAGTTTTACATATTAAGAAATTTGAGGCCGGGCAGGGTGGCGCACGCCTTTGTTCCCAGCACTCAGGAGGCTGAGGTAGGCTGAGGTAGGCGGAGCGTTGTGAGTTCGAGGAAGGCTTGGGCTACCACGCGAGTGCAAGGCCGGCCTGCGCTACACAGTGTGACCCTGCCTCAAAAAACCAGTGCCGGGAGTGACTTAAGCGTCTGCCCTGGCAGGCGCGAAGTTGTGAGTTCAATCCCCAGTACCGCACAAAAAAAAAAAAAAAACTAAGAAATTTGTTCTTTTTTACTTTTATACTTGTGCGTAAATTGGGATAGGGGCTAAAACACAAAACCTATTATTTTATCCCTAAGCTTTAAATGATCAAGTCTTTACATCTTTGCCAACTTGCTTGTCTAAAGTAACCAGAGCACCCCTGTGCATTTAATGGAATCACAGCTTTTAAAGATTATTTGTAATAGCTCAAATAGATAGGATGGTACAGAAATAATACTACCAAAGTGTTGTCAGTGTTTTAAAACCAAGAAATAAAACTCCAGAAGAAAAAAAATCAAACAACTGCCAGCAAGACTAGAGCTAACTGGGTGAGATGTGGGAAACATTTTCGGTCTGTGCTGTCCACCAAGTAAGTGGCTCGTGGCCACTGTAGCTGTCAGACACTTGAAATGTGAGAATCTCAAGTAGATATGTGCTGTAGGAGGAGTGCGCACACTGGATTTCAAAGACTTGGTGCAAAGATGAAAAGAATGTAAAATATCTCACAAGTAAATCTTTCAAACATAGTACATGTTTATAAACGTTGAAATGACAGTATTTTAAATATATCACTTCAAATAAAAATTGATCCATGGTTCTTTTTACTTGTGGCTAGTGAAAAATATTTGGGAGGATGGATTTTCTTTTTTTTTTTTGTGGCACTGGGGATCGAACTCACAGCCTCACACCTGCCAGACAGCACTTAAGCCACTCAGCCAAATTCCCAGCCCTAGTCTTTTGAGGCAGGGTCGCACTATGTAGCTCAGCCTTGCACACACACATTGTACCCTTGCACTCACATTGTAGGCCAAGCTGGCCTAGAACTCACAACGCTCCACCTACCTCAGCCTCCCGAGTGCAGGGATTAAAAGCATGCACCACCACGCCCGGCGGGAGGATGGAATTTGAGACAGGGTCTTGACTGGCCTTGGACTCACACTGATCCTCCTGCCTTAGCCACCCAAGTGCTAGAATTACAGGCATGCACCACCACAACCAGCTAGTTGAGAAGTCCTGAAGCACCCTATGGCTCCCATTCTTTTCTGTTGCACACCCTAGGTAGAGGGACCAGAAATGCTGTGCTTAATGGGAAGAGGCATGGCAGCTTAGGTAGTATTTTTTCTTTTAAACAAGAATTTGAAGGGCAATGATTTGATGCAACTCATCCCACAACCTATATTTAAAAAGCTGTGAAGATAGCCGGGTGTGGTGGCACACGCCTTTAATCCCAGCACTCGGGAGGCTCAGGTAGGAGGAGCGTTGTGAGTTTGAGGTCTGGCTTGGACTACAATGCGAGCGCAAGGCCAGTCTGAGCTACATAGTGTGACCCTGCCTCAGAAAACTAGGGCTAGGAGTTTGGCTCAGTGGCTTAAGCGCCTGTCTGGCAGGCATGAGGTTGAGAGTTCGATCCCCAGTGCCGCAAAAAAAAAAGGGTGGCTCTGAGCCAGGTGTAATCCCAGCACTCCAGAGGCTGAGGCAGGAGTATCACTGAATTTGAGGCCAGCAGGAGCTATGTAGCACATTCAAGGGCAGTCTGAATTACACAGGGAGATCCTGTCTCAAAAAAAAAAAAAGATGGCACTGGACATGAGCAGAGAAGGCAGGTGGAGAGGTGGCAGGTTGAGGGCAGTGGGGAAGAGAAAGAGCAAGGTCCTGGATGAAGGCAGCCTCGCCAGACGTGAGACCTAGGGGAGTGTTTTTTTCCCCTAAGTCTGAGATTCTCGCGCCTCGCGCCGCCTCTGCAGGCGATAGAAGGATACAGGGACCCGAGTGGAGAGTGACACGGTGTGGCGATTTGGATGGGGAACGCCCCTACAGGCCTCCTGTGCTCAGAGCCGGTTTTGAAGCAGACTTGAGTGGTGGGGTGGAACTGCTGACTGGAGAGGCCCTGGCCCAGGCAGGCCCTGGACGGGTGTTTCTCACTCCCCCGCCCAGCTGGGCTTCCTGGCTTCCACGAGGTGAGCAGCTCTCCCCTGCCAAACCCCTCTCCTGGTGTTCTGCCTAGAAGCCAGCTGAACACGGACTGCGACCGTGAACCTAGGAAAACCTTTCCTCCTTTAAGCTGTGGGTGTCAGGTGTTTGTCCCAGCCAAGAGAAAGTGACTAAGATAAAGAGAAACTCGAGCCAGTCAGGCTGGGGCCTGGAAGTGGTCCTTGGTCTGGAACAGTTCGTGCCAGCAAAGGTTTCCAGTGGGATAGGTGGGGCCACGTACCACCCTGGAACCACGTAAAGAGGACAGGCCTGGAGGAGGCCACATGAGCAGCTGCTGCTGTGCTCGTGGGGTGAAGAGACTGAACAGACCAGGAAGAATGGCACTGGAGGGTCGGGGGAAGGGCCAGCAGGTGCGGCCTCCTGCTGAGCAGTGTGTACAGAGGAAGCAGGGCCAACATGGCCATCTCTTCCCAGTTTTCTCATAGAAATAAACTACATAAATGTGGATTTATTTGTTTTGTTTGAGACAGGCTCTCGCTCTGTGGTTCAGATTGGTCTTGAACTCAGAGTGATCCTCCTGCCTTAGCCCCCCAAGTGCTGGGGCTACAGGTGTGTACCAGCATGCCCGGCTTGTTGTGGGATCTTTTATTAAAGCCATTCAGTTTTAAAACAGTGTGGGCCCAGCCAGCTACAGTGATATACATCTGCAGGCCCACGTGCTTGAGAGGCTGAGGCACAAAAGTCTCTGGAGTCCAGTCTAGGCGACATGGTGAGACTCGGCTCAGAAAAGAACATTGTGAGCAAACAGAACACAACCCACACAGTCTTCCTCAGCATCACTGCGTGGTCCCCAATGCCTCGGGGTGCAGGTTTTCTCCAGTGCAGTTCCTGGCCCTGCTCTGGAGATGCCAGTTTCAACTGGACTGAGTACCAAGAGACCTGTTCCCATTCTGCCCATGGTGTCCTTTGCAAGGCAGTCCTGGAGACATCCACCACTGCTTTTGTTACAATATCCCATCACAGTACAAAGCTCTCGAATTTGTTCTGCAAACACAAAGTCAGGGTTTGCTACTTGCCAGGCACTAACCTTGAAACTGTGAAATTAGCCATGAATACCGCCAGTCCCAGTCAGGGACACGTACATTCCAATGCTTCTGTCCCTGGAGTGAGCAGAAGCGAACTGTCTCTGGAGCGCGGCTCCAGAGAACAAGGCTGGTGCACAGGGAATGTGCACAGGCAGTGAGAGACTGGGGTCCCCAGGGAAGAAAGGGGAGCAAGTTTGTTTCTCTAGACAGAGGCACTCAGGCTTCCATGCACACCCTTTGCCCAGCCCCCGTGCCGCCGTGGCCAGGGAGACTTCGCTGCGTGGGCAGGCACCTCCGCCTTCCCAGCAGGCTGGGCGGAGGTCACTGCCGTCCACTTCCTCTTCCACACAGGTGGCAGAGGCAGCTGCAGAGCTGGTGGTGCAGCTCAAGGGTTCAATCCCCAGCACGCCAAGAAAAGAAAAAGCTGAAGCAGGCCAGGTCCTGTCGCCTCCCTCTCCCGTGCCCTCCTCCATGGCCTCGCAGGGACCATCAACTGGGCCTGGATCCAGTTGGCCCAGCACTTCCGGCATCAGAACGGGCCCAAACTCACTTTGTCATCCTGTTCTGCCCTCCAGCTCCCACAGCAGTGGGCCGCACCACCCTTCCATGCACAGAGCCTCGTCCCTGGGCCCCGCTCCCAGGACCCCCACAGCTGCCCTGTATTTAGAACGCAGCACTCAGCTGTGGGATTCTCTTTCCTAGACACTAGCTCTGCTGCTGCTGAGTTGGGGAAGGGGTGTTTATTTTGCCTTGACTGGCCTGGGCACCTTAGCAGAAAATGATCCTCCTGCCTCAGCCTCCTAAATAGCCAGGTACAGAGGTACACCACCACACCCTGCTTTATTTTTGTTCCCCAGTTCTTTTTTTTTTTTTTGTACCAGGGATCAAACTCAGGACCTCACAGGTGCTTGCGCCACTGAGCTAAAGCCCTGGCCCCCTTTTTTTTTTTTTTTAATGGCACCAGGAATTGAACTCACAACCTCGCGCCTGCCAGGCTGTGCTTAAGCCACTGAGCCAAACTCCCAGCCCTGTTCCCCAGTTCTTACTGTGGTAAAACACAACATAAAATTTACCATCTTAACAGTTTTTAAGTGTAAATTCAGTGATAATAAAAACATCTTAGCCAGGCATGGTGGTGCACGCCTTTAATCCCAGCACTCGGGAGGAGGAGGTAGGAGAAGCATTGTGAGTTCGAGGCCCGCTTGGGCTACAATGCGAGTGCAAGGCTGGCCTGAGCTACATAGTGCAACCCTGCCTCGAAAAACCAGGGCTGGGGGTTTGGCTGAGCAGCTTACGTGCCTGCCTGTCAGGTGCAAGGCTATGAGTTCGATCCCTGGTGCCACAAAAAAAAAAAAAAAAAAAAATGTGAAACAAACAGTTCTCATTAAACAGAACTCCCCATTTGCCCTCTGGCTTTCTGTAAACTCTAGGGGCCTCGTCTAAGTGGAACCATGCAGTTTGTCCTTTTCTGACTGGCTTATTTCACTTAGCCTAATGTCCTCAAACTTATCCATGTTGCCAGGTGCTATGGCACACATCTGCCATCCCAGCTACTCAGGAAGCTGGGGCAGGAGAAGCACAACTTTGAGCCTGGCCCGAGCAACTTAGCAGAACGCTGGCTCAAAATGAAGAGGGCTCACCGGGCGTGTTGGCGCACGCCTTTAATCCCAGCACTCCGGAGGCTGAGGTAGGAGGAGCGTTGTGAGTTCAAGGCCAGCCTGGGCTACAACGCGAGTGCAAGGCCGGCCTGAGCTACATAGTGCGACCCTGCCTCAAAAAACCAGGGCCGGGAGTTTGGCTCAGTGACTTAAGCACCTGTCTGACAGGCGCGAGGTCATGAGTTCAAGCCCTGGTGCCGCAAAGAAAAAAAAAAAAAAAAAAATGAAGAGGGCTGGCACCAGGTATGGTAGCACATGCTTGAAATCCTGGGAGGCTTGCTGTAAATTTGAGGTCAGCTGTGGCCATACATCAAGCTCAACCTGAACTGCATGGTGAGATTCTGTCTCAAATAAACAAACAAATTTGTGGGCAAGGATGCAGGTTAGTGCTAGACTTTGTCTGGTATGCATGAGACCCTGGGTCCTACCTCCAGCACCACAGAAAAGAGAACAAGAGCTCCTCAGCTCCTCGATGGGCACTTCGGGCCATCCTGCCTGAAGAGGGGCTCACATCCCCCACAGACATCATGGTCACATCCAGATATCGTTGGTAGTAAGAAGCAGGTGCTGAAGCCGGGCGTGGTGGCGCACGCCTTTAATCCCAGCACTCGGGAGGCTGAGGTAGGAGGAGCGTTGTGAGTTCGAGGCCGGCTTGGGCTACAACGTGAGCGCAAGGCCGGCCTGAGCTACATAGTGCGACCCTGCCTCAAAAAAACCAGGGCTGGGAGTTTGGCTCAGTGGCTTAAGTGCCTGTCCTGGCAGGCGCGGGGTTGTGAGTTCAATCCCCGGTGCCGCAAAAAAAAAAAAAAAAGAAGCAGGTGCTGAGTGGGTACCAGGAGCACAGCATGCCTCTCCTTGCACCTGCTGAAAGTACCTCACCTCCTGGAGCAAGAATCTGGGAGCAGGGCTGCTTATTCCACAGCTCAGTGACACCACAACACCCAGGTTGTCCGGCTTCTCAGTACTGTACAACCCAGGGCAGGGCTTTTATGCTAGGTACACTGTGAGAGAGAATCAGGTTAGAATCACCATGGTCAATGTGGCCTGCAAGATCCCCAAAACCCTGTGCAGCCAAGCTGAACAATCTTTTTTTTTTTTTTTTGCATGACCTTGTGCTTGCCAGGCAGGCACTTGTGCTGCTGAGCCATATCCCCAGCCCAGTTACTGGAATTGTAGCGAATTATTTCCAATCTACCACTTCCAGTGCAACCCGTGGCAAGAATAAAGACACTAAAGCATATTTGTGGTTGTGGGGAGACAAGGGGATCCTAAATCCAACTAGGATGATGCCTAACTGAAACAAAAAGGTCAAGGACAGAACCCAGATTTTATGAATTTGTAAAGAGGGGGTGGCTGGCGATGAGCACCACAGGCGAGGCAAGGTGGGAGGCCTGAGATGACCTCTGCAGTACACAGAGAGAGGGACATGCAGAAAGAGTCATCTGCATAACACGATTCAAGGCGTTCTGAGTTGTGAAATTTTTTATGCGTCTTTCTTGAAGCTGGATCCCAGCCAAAAGCGTGGACCGTGGTTCTCCCTTCTGCCAGGCTCACACGTGTTTTTTGGGGAGCTCTGGGGCGGGTTGCCTTGCTTCAAAGATGACACATGGGCACCTCAGCTAGACTGATTTGCATCATTTAAGGCCAATTGTGTGGATAAGGAAAAGTCCCAGCCAGCTCTGTACATATTATACATATCAATACATGGAAATAGAGCCAAGTTTAGCCAAAATAGAGACAACTACCCTTCTTTCAAAGAGAGTATTCCTGTGTGGTCCTCCACACTGGCTTTCAATGTTTCTTGGAGGTGGGGTACTTTGAGGGGGGTGTATTTTTTTGCTTTTTGAAATGGCCAGGCTGGCCTGGAACTTGTGGTGATAAGTATTGAACATAATGTCATGGTGGTCCACTCCTGTAGTCCCAGAACTTGGGAGGCTGAGGCAGGAGGCTCATGAATTCAAGGCCAGCCTGGATTATAGAACAGGACCTTGCTCAAAACATAATAAGGTCACAACTGCAGATATTTATTTATTTTTTTTTTTATTTTTTATTTTTTTTGCGCCACCAGGGATCAAACTCACAACTCTGAGCCTGCCAGATAGGCACTTAAGCCACTGAGCCAAACTCCCAGCCCTAGTTTTTTGAGGCAGGGTTGCACTATGTAGCTCAAGCCGGCCTTGTGCTTGCCATTGTAACCCAGCTGGCCTCGAACTCACAACACTCCTCCTACCTCAGCCTCCTGAGTACCGGAATTAAAGGTATATGCCACCACGCCCGGCCACAGCTGCTGATTTTGATCTGGGCTTGTGCCTAGTCCTTGAGACAAAGCCACACAGGCACTCCCTAGCATGGCAGACCCAGTGGGGCCCATGCACCGGAAGCAGACAGTGTGTGTTCCAACTCCACTGTCTTTGGTCTTGGACAGGGTCTGCCTCTTCAGGTCCCCACATGCAGCAAGCTTATGGCAGCACCCACCAGGGCTCTCAGGAAGATTCAGCACATGCACTGCAGTGAGCACTGGTGCCATTACTGTGACTCTAAGGGTACCTAGCTCACTGCTGTGGATGTCACTCTATACTTCTTAGCAATTCCCCTGCCGCAGCAGGGCCCTGTCCAAAACTGCCAGGGATTGCTGCTGGCCCAGCAGGGACATCTGAACTGCCATGCCGCACCCCCAAGGTCTGGAGAGGAGGCTGCAAGGACGCTGCTCCTTGGTAGGGAGCCTGATTCCCACTGAAAGAGATAGGCATGTGTCACCACAGTGGTTTGGGGGCATCAAGACGTCCTGGGCAGCGGCAGGGATGAGCCTACACTGGGCCCTGGCTGGCCCTTAAGCTGCCCTGTGGGCCACAGCTGTGGGTCACGTGGCCAGGGGACTTTGTAATCAGCCTGGGGTCAGGGAGTGGGGAGCCCAAGAGCTTGCCCACCAGTGCTAGGGTGCAGGGTCCAGGGATGTCACCACCTTCCAGGAGCTCCGCCTTTCACAGCACAGCAACTAATACCAAGGACGAGTATGCATTCGGGGTTCCCTGTACACATAAACTTTGTCATTGCAGGCTACTTTTACTGTGTTTTGGTTTTATTTATTCTATTTTTATTTATTTATTTATTTATTTTTTTGCGGCACCAGGGATTAAACTCACAACCTCGCACCTGGCAGACAGGCGCTTAAGTCACTGAGTCAAACTCCTGGCCCTGGTTTTTTGAGGCAGGGTCGCACTGTGTAGCTCAGGCCGGCCTTGTGCTCGTGTTGTAGCCCAAGTGGGCCTTGAACTCACAACGCTCCTCCTACCTCAGCCTCCTGAGTGCTGGGATTAAAGGCGTGCGCCACCACGCCCGGCTATGTGTTTTGGTTTTAAAATAGGGTCTCATTATGTAGCCCACACTGGCCTGGAACTCACAATCCTCCTGTCTCAGCCTCTCCACTGCTGGGATTACAGGTATGTGTCACCTCCCTGGATCACAGTGGTACTTTGTAACTTTAGAAGGCATTCAAGAAATAAAATGAAGCCGGGCATGGTGGTGCACGCCTTTAATCCCAGCACTCGGGAGGCTGAGGTAGGCGGAGCGTTGTGAGTTCGAGGCCGGCTTCGGCTACAACGCGAGTGTAAGGCCGGCCTGAGCTACATAGTGCGACCCTGCCTCAAAAAAACCAGGGCCGGGAGTTTGGCTCAGTGCCTTAAGCGCCTGCCCTGGCAGGCTCGAGGTTGTGAGTTCGATCCCTGGTGCCGGAAAAAACAAAACAAAACAAAAAAAAGAAATAAAATGATAGATTTTGAAGAGTTAAATACAGAACCCAGGTACTAGGCTAGGCTGTTGCTGTGTCTTAGCTTTAAATGGCTGTGAACCATCTTTCCATGATCCTGGGCAGTCTGCACACCTGCTCCCTGGAATGGGCAGCTTTGCCCAGGTGATCCTAGGTTCTTTACTCCTTGACCAGTAAGTCACATTGTAGACACTGCTTGTGAGACTGGTTACATTTTTTCTGTTCTGTTTAGGAAACTGCAAACTCACATAGGATTGCCTTAGGGACTAGGTAACAAATGGGCTAAATAAAATAAAACAGCAAGGGACCTGGGGTGCAGATGAGTGGCCCAGAAGGGGTGCTGGCCTAGCATGGCTTTGGGGACAGTCCCCAGCACAGGCAATGAGCCCTGCCTGCAGTGCATGCCGGGTGTGAGCATGTAGAAAGCCAAAGTATCCTCTTGTCCAGGCATCTCCAGTTTAACCTGCTCAACTGTGCTGCTCCCTCGAGCCAGCACTGGATGTGAGCCCATAACACAGGCTCCTCCAAGAGAAACTTCAAACATACTGCAGGAAGGCCCAGGCACAGCTGACCCACCAGCCAGCGGATCTGTTTCTCCAAGGACCACCTGCTCCTCTGCAAGCCAGCCCGTGACAGTGAACAGGAAGCCACGCTGGAGCTCCCACCTCCTTCCCTTTTTACTTATTTATTTTTTTTTTCCGGCACCAGGGATTCAACTCACAACCTCGCACCTGCCAGGGCAGGCGCTTAAGGCACTGAGCCAAACTCTCGGCCCTGGTTTTTTGAGGCAGGGTCGCACTATGTAGCTCAGGCTGGCCTTGCGCTTGCGCTGTAGCCCAAGCCGGCCTCGAACTCACAATGCTCCTCCTACCTCAGCCTCCGGAGTGCTGGGATTAAAGGCGTGAGCCACCACGTCCGGCTCCTTCCCTTTTGACACTGCCTGTGACCACCACCCCGCCGCTCAGAACCAGGTCTGGGTGCTCAGGCTGCCACATCCCTAGGTGACTGAGCAGAAGCAGCAGCCCAACCACAGAACGAACAAGAGACGCTGGCCTTGCTGAGCCTATGGGGACCCAGCTTCTCTCCCTGCTCCCCTCACACTGCATGGCAGCTGGCCCTGGCCTTCGGTCTCCAGTCTACTCAGCCAGCAACCGAAACAATGGATTTAAAACAGACCTTGGAGTGCTCTGCGTGATGGCACTCTGGAAGTGTGAGACAGGAGGAGCTCAAGTTTGAGTCCTTCTAGGATCCAGGGCAATTAGCAAGATCCTGTCTCAAACAAAAAAAAGAGCCAGGTGTGGTGGTGCATGCCTATAATCCCCCAGCACATGGGAGGCTGAGGCTGGAGGATTACCATGAATTCCAGGTCAGCCTGGGCTACATAGTGAGTTTCACTGACAGCCTGAACTACACAGTGAGACTGTCTCAAAACAAACAAACAAACAAAACAACAAACAAAAAAAACAGCCAGGGGAGGGCACACCTGTAATCCCAGGACTCTGAAGGCCGAGGTAGGAGGATCGCCATGAGTTTGGGGCCATCCTGGATTATATTGTGAGACCCTGTGTCAAAGCAAAAAATAAAAAGTAAAAACCCAAAGTCAGACCTTAGTCTGGGGTCTAGTTGGGGGTTGAACCACCTTTGCCTAGCACACATAAAGTCCTGAGTTCAACACCCAACACCAAAAAAAATGTAAAGAGAATCCTTACCTGCACTTGCCTTCATGAGTTCACCACCATGAGGACAAACACAGGGTCCCAGACGTGGTGACAAAACCCCAGATCAACCAACCCTTAGCATTCCCTGACCTGACAGCCTGCGGCCATGTCAGACTCTTCTGCCAGGAGTGGTGGCACGTACATGCAGTACCAGAACTCAAGAGGCTAAGCCAGGAGGATCATCCCAAACTCAAGGTCAAGGCCAGGCTGGAATACAAACAGTGAATTCAAAACCAGTGTGAACTACATAGTGAGATCCTGTCTCAAAAACAAAACAAAAACAATAACTAAATTTTATGTTATGCATATTCTTTTTTTTTTTTTTTTTGCGGCACCGGGGATCAAACTCACAGCCTCACGCCTGCCAGACAGGCACTTAAGCCACTGAGCCAAACTCCCAGCCCTAGTTTTTTTGAGGCAGGGTCACACTATGTAGCTCACGCCGGCCTTACGCTCGCGTTGTAGCCCAGGCCGGCCTCGAACTCACAATGCTCTACCTACCTCAGCCTCCTGAGTGCTGGGATTAAAGGCGTGGGCCACCACGCCCGGCTTGTTACATACATTCTACTCAACTTTCTTTTTTTTTAATTTTTAAAGAGCATATAACAGAATAAAACCAATCAAAACAAACTAGTGTAAGAGATACAGGACTTCAAAATATTATGAAATCGCCGGGCGTGGTGGCGCACGCCTTTAATCCCAGCACTCGGGAGGCTGAGGTAAGTGGAGCGTTGTGGGTTCGAGGCCGGCTTGGGCTACAACGTGAGCGCAAGGCTGGCCTGAGCTACATAGTGCGACCCTGCCTCAAAAAAACCAGGGCTGGGAGTTTGGCTCAGTGCCTTAAGCGCCTGCCCTGGCAGGTGCGAGGTTGTGAGTTCAATCCCCGGTGCCGCAAAAAAAAAAAAAAAAAAATTATGAAATCAACAGTAGTGAGCCGGGCATGGTGGCGCACGCCTTTAATCCCAGCACTCGGGAGGCTGAGGTAGATGGAGTGTTGTGAGTTCAAGGCCAGCATGGACTACAATGCGAGCGCAAGGCCGGCCTGAGCTACATAGTGCGACCGTGCCTCAAAGAACCAGGGCTGGGAGTTTGGCTCAGTGGCTCAAGTGCCTATCTGGCAGGCATGAGGTTGTGACTTTGATCCCCAGTGCTGCCAAAAAAAAGAATAGTCCTAAAGGCAGTCCATGTGTCCCACAGGAAATGTCTTTTTCTCTCCAGGTCATGGGCTGGGGATATAGTTCAGTGACACAGTGCCTGGCTGGCAAGCAAGAGGTCCTGAGTTCAATTCCTGGTTCCAAAAAAAAAAAAAAAAAAGAGCATGCAGTCTCTCCAGGTCACTCACTGCCTATAGCAGCCTTGGGACTTCTCATCAAGGGCCCCAAAGGTGCTTCAGAAACTCCAAACATGGGGTCCTTGCCGCCTCTTTCCATGATCTCTATTCTGGGACCAGAGCATGCCAAGGAGTCTCAAGGTCCTCTGGCACTGCCAGTCCTCACTTTGTGACCCTGTCTGCCTGTGTTCTGCATGACAAAGCATCTACAGGCCAGCATCCCTAGGGGTGGGGTTTGGAAATTCCCAGTGCATAGGGGACAAAGGCAGCTCCTTCAGCTGCTGACAGAGAGGCAGGGCAAGCTCGCTGGTCATGAGTCCCTCCCTGGGAGGCTGTGGGTATCCAAAGTTCAGCGTGGCACAGGGAAATCCTACAGCAGCAGATCTGCCACTGATCTGCTTGAAACCCACAGACCAAGGAGGTCCAGGACGAGCCAGCGAATGACAATCTGTGACTGTGATCACGGGGCCCAATGCCAAAGTCCCCCACACTTCAGGAACATGGTGAGTTCTGTCCCCTTGGGCAGGAAGGGCAGTTGTGCTGACTGCTGGCTGGATCTGCACAGTGAGGACATGGCCGACACAATCACTGGCTCCATCCCAGGTGAGCCATGGGGTCCTGCTGGAACGAGACCAACAGGAAGCTGTCTGCATGCAAGCAGACCCTTCCTTGCTTCAAATGCTGTATCAGTCCCTTCAACTGTTCCTGGGACCACAGGGCTGGAGAAATCAAGCCAGCTACTCTGGTCAGGCATGGTGGGGCATGCCTTTAATTGCAGCACTCAGGAGGTTGAGGAAGGCGGATTGTCACAAGTTCAAGGCCAGTCTGAACCACATAGTAAGACCCTGTCTCAAAAAAATCAAAACCAAGCCGGGCGTGGTGGCGCACACCTTTAATCCCAGCACTCGGGAGGCTGAGGTAGGCAGAGCGTTGTGAGTTCGAGGCCGGCTTGGGCTACAACGTGAGTGCAAGGCCGGCCTGAGCTACATAGTGCGACCCTGCCTCAAAAAACCAGGGCCGGGGGTTTGACTCAGTGCCTTAAGCACCTGCCCTGGCAGGAGTTTGGCTCAGCAGCTTACGCGCCTGTCAGGCAGGCGCGGGGTTGTGAGTTCAATCCCCGGTGCCACAAAAAGAAAAAAAAAAAAAAATCAAAACCAAATAAACTAGTGATAAGAGCTTTGAGGGCTGGGTTATGGTTCAGTGGTAGAATATTTTCTGGCATGTCTGAGGCCCTGGGTTAAACTCCCATTGCAGGTGGTGCGCGCACTCCCAGCACTCGGGAGGCTGAGGCAGGAGGATCGTTGTGAGTTGGAGACCATCCTGGGCTACAAGTGAGTTCAAGGCCAGCCTGAACTGCATAGTGAGACCCTGTCTCAAAAAAATAGGGCTGAGGATTTAACTCAGTGGCTTAAGCACCTGCCTGGCAGGCACGAGGTTGTGAGTTCAATCCCTGGTACCAAAAAATAAAAATAAATTCCCACTCCAAAAATTCAAAAATAATTAGTCGCTATCAAATTTGGGGAAAAAATTATTATTTGGTCAGATATTAATAAAGAAACATAGACCTTAATATCACAAAGGGCCAAGCACAGTGGCATATGCCTACAATTCTAGGTACACACTTGGGAGGCTGAGACAGGAGGACTGCAAATTTAAGACCAGCTTAGTCTACATAGCAAGTTCAAGGTCTGACTGCATAATAAGTCACTGTCTCAAACACACACACACACGAAAGTCCCAAAGATCAACTTCTATTTCTAGAATATTAAAGTACTATTCCTACTTCGGAGATTGGAAATTGAGGCTCGCCGGGCATAGTGGCGCACGCCTTTAATCCCAGCACTTGGGAGGCTAAGGTAGGTGGAGCATTGTGAGTTCCAGGCCGGCTTGGGCTACAATGCGAGCACAAGACCAGCCTAAGCTACACGGTGCAAACCTGCCTCAAAAAACCAGGGCTGAGCCGGGCGTGGTGGCGCATGCCTTTAATCTCAGCACTCGGGAGGCTGAGGTAGGCGGAGCGTTGTAAGTTCGAGGCCGGCTTGGGCTACAAAGCGAGTGCAAGGCCGGCCTGAGCTACATAGTGCGACCCTGCCTCAAAAAAAACCAGGGCCGGGAGTTTGGCTCAGTGGCTTAGGCG
>RJWM01019523.1:0-38884 GCA_004363535.1 Dasyprocta punctata | reverse complement strand
ATTAATTGACATGAAAAATCAAGTAAGCCTTAATACAACTATATTGGGAGACCTCAATAAATCGCTGTCCCAAAAAGTCAGGTGAGGAGTTTTGGGGATCCTTTGGGTAGAGTATCATGTCATCTGAAACAAAATCTATGTATATAAAAAATTTGATGTAACAGAGACAAAAGAATTTTGAGTAAAATGTAATTGTTTGGGGGTCACCTTCAGATTTTATTTTTAATGTGAAATGTTTATTTGAAAACAATTGTGTTAACAATTAATTAGATAATGTCTCGTGTCTGTATTTTTTTGCCTTAAATAATTTTTGGGAATATCCAATATGCTGATGATTGTTGCTATTTTGTTGTTTGGGGTGAAATTGTTATGTTCTGATTTCTTGTTCTCCTTTTACCTAAAAAAAAAAAAAAAAAAAAAAAAAAAAAGGAGTTATCCCATGCTCATGGATATGAAGAACCAACATACTAAAAATGGCCATACCTCCAAAATTCTTGTACAGATTTACTGCAATCCCAATCAAAATACCATTAGCATACTGCACAGAACTAGAGAAAACATTCCTGAAATTCATTTGGAGCCAGAATATACCTAGAATAGCAAAAATAATTCTGGGCAACAAGGGTAAGGCAGGGGGCATCACAATCCCTGACTTGAAATTATACTACATTATGGTACTGGCAAAAATAAATAAATAGGTGAACAGACCTGAGGATCAATGGAACAGAACATTTGTTGAAACAAATATTTATTTATTAAGCTTTCTTAGTGCTGAAAATATTCAAAGTACTGGGACCTTATCAGTGAATGGGATACTTCAAAGCTCCATAGTAGTAGAGCTGATATTACTAGACATGACATGCAGTGACTGCTTTACTAGTGGTAGTAATGGACATTCTCTCAGAAAGAATCACATTTGAGTAGAAATCCGATGGAAAGGAGCATTTGTCATGTGACTATGTAGGGGAAATAATTCTACACAGAGGGAACAGAGATTACAAATTTGCTGAACATGGACTTAGCTAAGAATGATCAATGAAAAACAAGCAAACAAACAAAAATATATATGTAGTGAAGTGAAAAACTATAGATGCAGAACAAATATTTTAAGGATTATTACCTCTTTCTCTCCCCAAGTCTACAAAAATCACATTTGTTAATTTTGTATAATTTTCCTTGATGGTCAAAACATTGCCTTTCTATGTGGAAATTCCATAGTAAATAAAATCGAATGATTATATGACTCAATTAAGTCAGTTTCATTCTAGGTATCCAGGATTAGAAAACAATTCCTTAATAGGAAATATCTTAATAAGAAGGTGAATAAAACTCTTGTTTAAAATTTTCTTTTTTTAAAACTAAGAAATTGAATGAGGTAATTGCTAAAATATTTTATTCAGTAAGTTTCTGTTATTTCAAATGCATTATTTACTTTTCATTTGTGAACAGAATTTTGTTATTGTTATTTCTACTTGTGGATTAATTTTAAATAAATACAAAAAAATGGATAGGATTTACAAGAAAGCCAAAAATGTAATTAAAGATGTAGAAAATTACATATCTAGTAAAAAGAGTTAGTAAAAATTAATATTAATTACCAAACCTGCATAGGATTGGAAAATGTAATCTTTGGAACCTCTTCTTTTTGGATTCAAGTTTAGTCCTTATTACTTTCAGGTTGCAGTGTGATCTCAGATTAATAAATTGAAATGCCTTTGAAATCAACTTCCTCAACTGTACTGGTCAAGTGTCTATTGATGTGTTTATCAATACTCATCTCCTAGGGTTGTTGCAAAGATTTTACAGTAATGTGTGGATAATTGCACACACGACTTTAATTAAGGAGTTTACTGAAAGTCAGACACCCTTTCTTTTTCCTTCAGTGAGTTTCCACTCATATGACACACAGAAAACCAATATAGTCTTTAGCCACAAACATTGTTTCCTGGAAGTTTATATTTCTTGCTTGAAACAGCGTCTTGGGTATAGTAGAGGTTAAAGGTCACTGATCATGTTAACAGCAGTGGCAATTACACTATATAAAAAAGCTGATGAACAACTGTTTTAAAAGGTCTACTTTATAGCGTGAAGTTATACAGTGCTACTGATATGGTATAGTGCTACAAATAAATTTAAAACCAAATTATATTCGATTGCAGAATATACTTCCATAGAGAAGTTTTAAAGATAATGCATTAGCTGATAATGGAATTGTGGTGATACTTTCAGTGTGTGACTTCCTGCTAGAGATACGAAAATTCCTTTTAGGTGTTTTACAGCTGTTAGGCAAACAATGAAAAGGATTATTCACATTTTATTTGGTATCATCTCATTAGTTACCTCTCATTCCACTAAAGATTCTAGCAGGGATTGAATAGAGTTTCTTCAGTTATGAAACATTAATGAATCTGATTATCACTTTATGCCCATAGAAATAGAAATGTCCACTTCAGGTATGTCTATGCATTGATTTTCCCAGAAAGTAAATTGTGCATGTGTGTGTGTGTGTGTGTGTGTGTGCAGAAAAGAGTAGTATTTAAATCAGGCCACCTAAAGTAGATCACAGACCGAAACAAACACTGTGCTGAACTTCCTGTTCTTGTTGTTGCTGCTGTTTTTCTTTATATTTCCACAGAAAATGTCTACTGGTTGGTTGATCTACACAGGGTCTGTTGGCACAACTCAATCTCACAGGGTTTCATAAGGAAGACCTCTCAAAATGAAAATTGAATTTAAACAGCAAAAAGGAGACAAAGAGTGTAAAGTTTGTCTCATGGGCTGGCTGATTGGGATTGAGAAGCGGAGTTGAGTCTTCAGGATGCCCAGAGATTTTTGCTTATGAGAAGTTCAGGACAATCCTGTGAGGGGAAAGTGATACCTGATTTATCTCATCTTATGGAGTGGACCATCTGCTATTATTCTTTAAAACTCCCATTGTAGAGTCATGATTCCCATTTGAGCAACTCTACAATCAATAAAACTAGAGGGCAGTCTTTAAACATAATGGTAATGTGTAATCCCTAAAAAAGAAAATGTTGGAAAACATAACATTTCACCTCTGAAACAAGAGCTTGTTTTGATAGGGAGCAGAACAAGAGTATGAGACTTCTATTATATGAACACTTTGGATATGAACTGAATAGTTTTCTTTTTTTCAGCTAAAATTAATAAAAAGGTAAATATTACCTTTTAAAATTGGTATTTTTCATTAGTATTTATTGTAAGAACGTGCTTCCTGGAGATTGAGATGATGTAAGATAATTATTCTACAGCATTTCATTGTCCTGTTTTTTCCTATTTTTCATTTTTCTCAGAAGGAAGCTATGAAAGTTTACTTTTCCTCCTCTTTAATTAAACTTGAATTTTTCTTAAAATATTCACCTTTTCTTTTTTAAAGAAATATTTAGGTTTAATAGAAGAGTATCTCAGCTCTTATGGAACTGAAAAAAAAACTCAATAGTCCATGTTAAACTGAATTTCTCTAAGAAACATTTCTGATCTAAATAAGGTTGTGAGATTACTTAGTACACTTTGAGAAAGTTGTATTGGAAAATACATTGATTTTATTATTTTTTTATTTAGAAATAAAGTGTGTGTGTGTGTGTGTGTGTGTGTGTCTGTGTGATACTCTCTTAATAAAAATGGAAATGGAACCAAATTATGGTTCGACTTTTAGTATGTGTTAAACTTCTGTGTGAGCATCATCCAAATTTGGGTTAATATTGCCCAACTATTGAGTAATATTGAATCCAAAGTCACTATAAAGTGTCACTGTGTTGCAGTTCTGAGTTGTCTCAACTGAAAAGTAATCTAGCATAGAAATAGGTCCTGCAGTTTTGATAGGCTTTCTTATCCATCAGTTGTAGCTGTGATTAAGTACTTATAAGCAGTGTGATGTAATGAAAAAAGTATATTTACATGAAAAGCACACTGACTCTCCAGCATGAAATAAATCTATTTTTTTGTGTCAAGGTTTATTTTCTTTAAAAGAGCGAAGCACCAAATAGTGATTCTGTAAAATAGATTTCTTTATAGGCATACTTTCCATTCAATATTGTTTTACTTGTAAAATCCAATGGTGTTTTTGAAAAGGGCTGCACAAATCTTGCAAACTTTAATCTCAGGAGACATATACAGACTGAGAAAATAGTGAACTTTTAAATTTTATTTTTCCCTGGAGGATTTTAAGCCTTTATCTAATCTTTAGGGAGTGTATTTTAAAAAATATATTTCTACTTTCAAAGATAGTGTGTTCACTGATCACAAGTTAGTGCTGCCTAGCTAGGATGATAATACTTTTTGTTCATTATTCATATTTGTGATTGCATATCGAAAATGTTTAGGCATCCGTAAAATGATTGGTTTCATGTGCCTATAAATAAGAAAAAACAAAACAAAGCATCCAGAGAAATGGTATCTATTCTGTACTTTACATTTTGAGGGAGAATTTTAATAAGTGGGATTGTGTCTCTGACATATATTTGCAGATTGGGTTTCAATAATTTTCATAACAAGATTCTGGCTGTCCTCAGAGATGGAAATTATGAGCAGAATGAAGGATTTGCTACCCCAAATAGGAGTTATGAGAGTAAGGGGACAGACTAGTGGTAGCCAATCCACACTATGTAATTTAAGTTTTCTCTATAAACTTCTGTGTGGGTTTTAAGTTTTAAACAGTGGTAGCTTTACGTGTGTGACGAAAGTACTCTACAGATGCTGTCATTTCAGGCAAATTGAATTTTCTTTAATAAAATAAACAGTTTTCCTTTGTTCATTACTGCCTTTTTTCATATGCCAATGAGGGATAATCATTTAGTAAAACCTATTTGCCACCATACCAGTAAATTTGATTTTAAGTGTTATCTTCTGATTGTGATAAAAGTAAAGTCATTAAACTAGAAGGTCCCTTAGAATATGAGAGGACTTGAGGAGTGAGCAGTTGCATTCTTTGCCCCTTGAAGAACATCATTTTCCAGGTTTCCCCAAGGGTTTGAGAGCCATGGCATTTCTGTTAGGGAGACGCTTGGCTGAGACTGTGTGTTCACAGCGTGGATGGGGAGACTGATGATAGATTTGCTGGGGGCTGAAGGAGAGAGAACAGAAGGGCTTGCACTGCCAGTGGCAGTCTTTAGTGATGATAGAAAAAAATATGTGAACACCACAGGGATAGCCTAATTATGTTAACCTCATGATATATGTAGTGGTTGACTCAAGTTATTAAGTTATTTAACCTTTCCCTGAGACAAAAAGAAAAAAAAAATGTTGCGTGGAAGTTTATAAAGTGAAACCAAAGAGGTCTTAGCCATGAATCCTACATATTCAGAGTATTCTTGAGTATGCATGTTCTTCATTCAAAGGAAAACTCTAGCAAAGTTCTTTTTATGTTGAACCCAGTATGAGAATAGACTTATTGTACATTCCTAAATTAATATTTTAGCAACTATACCATATATAAATAGTCCATAGTACATTGTATAGAATAATAGAAGTGTTGAGATACAGATAACTTGAATTAAATAAATACGAAATGCTTTTTTTTTTTTTTTTTTTGGTAGAACAATGTAAGCCACAGAAAGACCAATAGATATATCTCTGTAGGGACATAAATTGAGGTAGGGGGAGTAAACTGAGGAGTTAGTGAAGGGCTTATTGAGTTATACAGTACTTAGGCAATCAGCTATAAGCAAATGGATTGCTCTTTCCAAATACTGATTTGAATAGGTAGGTTCCTAAAATAAGCCTTTCAAACCCACTATCATTTCTCTCAGAATTAAACCCTACATTTGGTTTGTTGTAAAGCCAGACTCATCTGGGTCCTTCAAATTTCTATAGTCTTGTAACTTTTCTTCTTTTTTTGCCAGCTGTTACCTACTGAACACATTTTATTCAAATGCTGCTGCTGCTACTGTTGCTGTATGCATGCATGCATGCATGTGTAATATATAATCTTTTTTACACACTGTTTCTTTTTCTAAAATTCTGTTTTGTCTCTTCACAAGACTAGCTTCTTCCAAACATTTTAGCTTTGATGTAGTTATCACTTTCTTAGATTGGTTCAGTTCTCTTTCTCTGTGTTTTCTCTTCTGAGAACACTAACTGTATCCTACAGCATTTTATTTTTACTTGTGTGCTTCCCTCTGAATAGTAATCACTCATCCCTAACCCCTCTTTTTGGCACATGGTAGGTCATCCATAAATATGTTATGCTGATTGAGTAAGCACAATGTATTGATGCAGCGTAAGGGGGAGAATTTTCCCTCTTACATATATAATTATGCTATCCTTTCATATTTCTCTCTTATCCAAAAACTTCCTCAACTTCATTACCTGTACTCAAATCTCCACTTATGATTTTGACAGAATCTTTTAACAAATTACAGATAATTGGGTTTTAGTTATAATCATGCCGTCTTGTGGCATGATATGAAATGGGCTAGCCTTAACCATTGAGGCAAGCCACTTGACTTCAATGTCCAGCATTGGCAATTTTAGGTTTTTTATTTACTGGCATTTCCTCATTTATAGAATGGGAATAATTAGTATCTCAGTTCATGGTTCTTTTCTCAAACTGAACTGGACAAGAACTGAATCAAATTTCCCCATAAAATCAACATTGAATCTAATCACTGAATTTAATTTAGTTCTCATCCTCCTCAGTTTGCAACTGGAGTCATGGTAGAATCAAGTTTGTGAACCGAGGCACCGCTGTACTTCCTAGGGCTGGAGTGGGGACCTTATGAATCATTCATGAGAAACCTTCATTTAGGATGGAACTAAATTCATTTGGTTACTCTCATTAGTATATAATTATTATCAGTCTAGAGACTCCCAGATCTCTATTAGGAGAAAAAGTTGGTGGGCACAATTAAATTTGATCTTACTTCCATTTGTGACTTGGCATTGAAATTTTTGATTTGAATGAAAATTGTACTAGTAGTAAAAGACTGATAAAGTGATCATTTCTTATCTACACCTACTTCATCTATGCCATAAATTTTTCTTTACCAGAGAAGTGTTCGTACCTATGACCTCTGCTGAGACCTAGTCCAGCAAGAGTTCCAAAAGAAAAGGAAATTTTCATTCTCCAAATCGCAAACTCTACACAGGCTAACAAAAGCTAAAAAGCAGACAGGGGTTGGGGGTACTCATTCAGCACTCTGAATCCTTGCTGTGGTCTGATAGCCCAGAAGCTAACCTACGATCACTCCATCCCTGTGTGGGGAAAGGGTGCATATGAATTTGCTTGTTTGTAAAACATGATTGAACAAGCAAAGGCAGGTCTATACCAAAACTGAATCTTATGAAAATAATGTGTTTCTGTCTTCTCAGACAGCTCAGCTCTCTCAAGCCAGCGGAGTAATTTTCCAACTTCCTTTTGGACCAGCTCTTACCAGCCCCCACCTGCACCTTGTTTAGGGGGAGTTCATCCTGACTTTCAAGTCACTGCACCCCCTGGCACCTTTACTGCAGCAGACCCTAATCCCTGGTCAGGACATGGCCTGCATCAGACTGGCCCACCACCTCCCCCTCCTGTGTCTGAGTCCTGGCACTATCCTTTGGCATCTCAGGTGAGCTCATCCTACAGCCACATGCATGACGTATACATGCGGCACCACCACCCGCATACCCACATGCACCACCGCCACCATCATCACCATCACCGTCACCACCACCACCCCGCTGCTGGCTCTGCCTTGGATCCATCCTACGGGCCCCTGCTGATGCCACCTATGCGTGCGGCCAGGATTTCTGCTCCCCAGTGTGACATCACGAAGACAGATCCATCTGCAGTCACCACTGCTACCTCAGCGTGGGCTGGAGGCTTTCATGGAACAGTGGACATAATGCCAAGTGTGGGATTTGATACAGGTGAGCCAGAAGATTTCTTCTTTTCCAAAAAATGAAGAATTTAAGAAAAATGTAAAAGGATGGAATATTTTTTGAAATTCTTTTTGAATTTCTTTTTGCCTTACATGTAAAGTTAAGCTTGGATGGTATGTTTATAGAACCTGACTATTTTGCAATAATTCTTGCATTCCTGAAGAAACTGGTACAACTAGCTCATGAAGTACAGCCTGAGAAAGGTCTTAGAGCTTTTCTCCCACCTCTTAGGCTCCTAATCCGTTCTTTTGAACTGGAATCTCTGACAACTTATGATTTCAAAGATTTGAACATATTCTCTAAATCTTCCATGGCTGTGCTCTATACCATGTGCAGTGCCCAGCAGAATTCAGAAGTTGTATGCTTTAATAATATTCCCTTTTTTCTTTGCTCTTAGGCCTTATTTATGACTTACTAAGCTGACTACCTCTTGGAATGTAGTTCTTAATGTAGCATCCAGTCCTTTCTTTTTCTTAAATAGAATTATAAAACTAATTTTAAAGACACAGCTTTTCTTCTTTCTTTTCTACTTTTCTTTATGTTTCTTTTGACTTCTTCTCCCCCTTCTATCTTCTTCCTCACCTCCAATTTAAATAACCTAAGACTTAAAAAAATAAGATAAAATTTATATACAACAGATTTAGAAAAGTGTGGTAAGGAAAATATTTCTACAAAAAGCATTCATTTACTCTCTGGAATTCACTAGTTCTGAAGGTCATGGTATGAAATGTTTGAGCTTTTTTGGGACCAGATGAATAACGTTAATGGTATTAATGGTTCTGAGTTGATGAAATCATGGGCATCACACTGCAAGAAAAAACAACAGCAATAATAACAAATCAAGTCAGAGATTACATCCTTGGTGTCTTCATCCCATTGTCACCCACCTCCACCTCCAACCCCAGTATCTTTCCTTCTAACATTTTATGACATACTAGAACATTCTTCCCACAAGTGTAAAGAGACTTTTTCCTTTAGTTTTTCCACAGTGTGAAAGATGTTTACTCTGAGTGCTGTGGTCACAGCAGGGGATTCTCTAGAGTAGCAAATGCTCAGCATCATGTTGGATTGCCCTGACATGGGTGGAACATTCTTTCCTTGGTCAACTCTGTTCAACTGAGATTTCTGATGTTGAACATCACCCTTCTTTATCCATTTCAACTTGCAACTGAGTCTCTTGGTTCAAGTTGCTTTTCTAAGAATGGCAACATGGTACTGGCTAGCCGTAAAGAGAAAATACTCTTGAGAAAGTCCTCAGCTCTCTAGGACTAGCAGAATAAATACCTCACTCATGAAAGGAAGAGACCCACTACAGTATTCAGTGTAGGGCAATAGCAAAGGCTATAGGTTCCTCTTCTTCTCTTCCAGGTACTTGTAAAGGAGTAGAAATTTTCCTGTGAGGACTCAATCTTGAAAAAATAAAGTAGGTGGGAATAGTAGAGTCAAGGTGACATTAGGCTCCATGGAAAAGTTCATTTCTCAGTTGTTTATAGCAGTTTAAAGAAATTAAAGAGATCTATGAAACCTGGGAGGTTCAACATGGTAATGCTTACTGAAGAAAGGAAGTTTTATAGCCTCAGTTTTTTTTTTCTGTAAAAGATCATATAAAATGTTTTTTGCTTTCTTATGAAATACAGTCTCTACCACTACTGTCCTGCTTTTTTAATGCAGAAACAACCATAGTAAATAGTTAAATGAACTTGCATTTATTCCCCCTACTGAAATTATTTGAGCATATGTATAGTCCCAGCTGTTAATGGTGGTTACTTCTGCTAATGAAGCCTGGAAACCAGACTGATTTTATAAGCACAGTTCTGTCTCTTACAACAAAATAGTCTTTGACCAAATACTTAATTAACTCTCTTGGTCCTTTAACTTCCTTATTGTAAAAGATTTTCTCTGGTATTATCTTGAGTATTATATGCAAAGAAACATTTACAAATTTGCCAAAACTTCACAGGTATTTGGTAAATTCTAGCTATGAGAGGGAAGGTGAACAGACTCTTATTTTTCTTCACTTTAAAAATGTTATTTAGATATACTTCACAATAGCATATATGTCACTATTTTAGTGAATACACTTTGATTGTTTTCAATATATTCACTGTATTAGAAAATTATTCTTGGTATCTCATTCCAGAACATTCTGTCAATTAAATAAGAACTCCTATACGCTTAAGGATTCATTTCTTATCTCTGCCACCACCTCCCTCAGGTCCTGGTAGCCACTAATCTAGTTGCTTTCTCTGTGAATTTTCCTTTTCTAGCCATTTTGTTATAAATAAATTCATGTAACATACAGGCTTTTGTGTCTCCTTTCACTTAGCATGTTTTCAGATTTCACTGAGACTATAGAACAGATGAGAATTACATTTCTTTTTGAGGAGTGTGAACTTCATTCCACTGTGTAGATGTATAGTTTTTTTCTTACTCATTCAGTAGTTGGACATTTGATTTGTTTCTGCTGTTTGGATATATGAGCAAAAGTGCCATTAACACTCATGTACAAGCTATTGTGTGAGCAATTCTCTTGAGTATACATCTTGTGGCAAAATCTCGAGATAAATCTTGTGGGTGAGAGAACCTCAATTAATATATACTTTTTACTGAGAGAGTTGACTTTATTTTTAATTTCCATTTCATTCACTGTATTTTAACAAAAGTAAAAGGAGTCATGCTCTGTGATTTGACTTCTTTATAAGCACAAGCTACTCATGGCTTGAGATTATATTCATCTGTAGATCACAGATTTATTTTTCTTAGGAGACCTCATGTTATTTTAATTGCAATTGTTTTATGCTTTTTATTTTTTGAGGAATGTCAAAATGGTGCAATGTAAAATATGTATATATGTGTATATACAGCATGGAGTTGAGATGCTTATTCTTCTGTGAAGATGCATTAGGTAATCTAAAATTAAAACTTGAAACAAAGTAGCACTCAGTACTATATCACAGGTTCATAAAATCTGGAGCTAAAAAGGAATAAACACACATTAATTTATTCTGGCTTCTCAAAAAATACATCTCAAAATTATTAACTATAAACTTGGATAAATAGCTACCTAATAGTAGTTTCAGGGGGGAATCATGATCCTACTCCAAACTATGATGATAAGTATACTGAACATCTGGCACGTCATTCACTAAAAATGGTATTTTCAGATATCAAGTCTAACCAAGGTTGTGTCTTTCGGGACACTGGTTTTTGTCAGACAGAAAAAAGACTACAATATCTACTACATCTATAAATTACCTTTAAAGTACCTGTGAAACTTTTCCATTAAGTCCAGAAACCTATGTTTCTTGTACCTTATCGGTCATGAGCTGATTTACTTCTTAAGAGACTTTAATGTCAGTGGGACTAACATTGCAATCTGTGAGTAGAATTATCCTGTTTAGAAACTTGGGAAAAATTCTTTAAGGATCTATATTTTGATATTACGTAGAGAGATCAGGTTACCACTGGAGAAGTTAGAAGTAGACAAATATTTTCATTTTTCTTCGTTTTTTAAAATTGAAAATTGAACTGAGGACCTCACGCTTGCCAGGCAGGTGCCGTGCTGCTGAGCTGTGTCCTTGGCCTCATTCATGGACATTGTGTGATTAGTAAAATGATAAAAAGAGAATCAAGGCTGTTTACTGAATTTTTTATTGAGTAAACACAATTTAAAAGCAAGAGTGTGGTTTCTTATGAATTTTGTAATCTGAATGTTCTGTGAAAGGAGCCTTACTGACAAATGATGCAACTTACATTCTAATGGGATTTAGAGTGTAATTATCATTGCTTAAAACTGTTATGTAGTGGGGTTGGGGGTGTAGTTCAGTGAGGGTATATGTGCTTAGCAAGTATGAGGCCATCTGTACCAAGAATCAGCCCCCCCCAAAAAAAGAAAGAAAGTGCTTTATAATATTCACTTAGAAATAGGCAAAACTTCATTATTTAAGGTCTTGCTGGTCAATGCAATAAAATTGCTTTATAGTAAAATTCTTTATTAGAAATCTCAGTATATTTGTTTTATCAAACACAATAATTTAAAAACTCAGAGTTAAAAATAGCTCATGTACTACAGTAGTAAATGACAGCTTATCTCCATAAAAAAGAAATAACCAGTAAGTTGCCATTTGCTTTCTCCTTGTGTCCTACAAATTTGCCATGTATGAATCACTCCCAAGATCTATGCTTGTGGGTTTCATGCTAACACATCCGAGAACAAAAAGGTTGTGATTGCATGTAAGTTCTCAGAATAACCTTGTTAAACACTTTCAACAACTTTGTAAAAATATTGCTAATTTTTAAATTTTATAGTGATATTTTGGGATTAAAATTACGGAGTTTCAACTCCAGTAACTTTTTAAAAATAATTTGTTTCATAGTGTCTACATTTACAAAAAGAACTAAAGAAAACCAAGAGGAACTAATCCAAAATGCTTAAATATTTATTGGTATCATAATGCTTCATTTGTAAATTCAGAGAGAAATTATCAGGGAGCCATAATAGTAATTAACAGGATGCCATTATTAGTATTAAAATGTCAAAGGATGGTGAAATTTTTCCCATTTAAGAAGAGATGGCACCAAAATTAAAAACATTTTAGGTGCTTTATTAAAAGTATTTTCCCTCCTTGCCACTTCATCTCTTCCCTTGGAGCATAGATTAACCATCTGAATTCTGAAAACTTTAGTAGGAGATTTTTGTGAAAGTATTAAAACTATAAAAGGCATAGGAGCTTATTTCTAAATATTTGATCTCAGCAGATAGAAAGATTAAATGACATTTCTAAATAGAAGCCAGCTTTCGGACCATATGAGATGTTCAGTGGCAGTTATGTTCAATGACGATTTATAGAATTTTGCATACCTATATTGACTATTATTTCAATTAAGATAATTAAAAAGTCACAAGGAGATAGTTGTAGACTGAAAAATGCTAGGCAGAAAGTTTATAACTAAAGAGCTATTCTATTTGGATGTTTTTGTTATCATATAGTTTATTATGATTTGGTAACAATTAAGATTGTAGTAATCAGTAACCAATTGCTTCCTACAAAACTCTTTTCCTTCCCTTTGGTGTATGTCATAAGCTTATTTTTCCACTGATTGCAAAAACCATTAAAGGTATGTTAAAATATTTATGCACTCTTGAGTACTGCTAGTTCCACAGGGCACATGTCCAGAATGACAATTTTGTGACCAGAAGGGTAATAGAAACCATCTTTGAGATGACTGCTAATGCCAGGAGATCCCGGCCAGATCCTGAGATCTGCTTGAAAAGTAACTCACGGTGAATCAGAGGAGAGAAATGCATTCCAGAGCACTGCTGTCAGTTTCAAGTATCCAGGGCTGAATTCTGCAGGACCTTAATGAAATTCCCTGCCCTCGCAGAGCATGTAGACATACTGCACTTGCTCTCCTCTGGACCTTCCTCCATAGAAGGGTGCTGAAACGTCATGGTATCCAAGCATGGAAATTTGCCACACAGATCTTCCTCCTGCTTGATAGACAAGTTCAGAAGCCCCCTGAGTGGGTTATGCATGTCTTAGGATATTACATAATTATACAAATGCTTATACATGTGTAAATTTGAATCCTTGTAAAAGACATCTTGGTAAACAAAAAATGCTATTTATTATATATATTGCTGTTTGGAAATTAAAAGGATTCAGTCTTTTAAAAAAGTAGCCTGGAAAATGAACTAATATTAAAAATACTCATAAATTTTGATCCAGCATTCTTGTCCCTCTGAGTCCCTAGGATTCACATAAATGCATGTGACAGCATATGAGGATGTGTGCGTACAAATACTTGATGAGTAATGTTGGTAAAAAGGAAAACTGGAGTCGAGTGACCATGATCAAGGGGAATCTTTCACTGAATAATATTCCATGTGGTACAGCTGACCAGAAAAAAGATGCAAGAAAACATATGTTTCTCCTTAAACCAAAGATGACACCAAAAACTTGTGTGTCTTTGGGCTGTGTGCATATACATGTAAAACTAGTTATTCAAATCATGTTTGTAGGTGTGGGGATCATTAATAGGAGTTTGAGGGGAAGAGAGGGAAAAGAGAAGTTTAAACTGGGCGTGATGGTGCACGCCTTTAATCCCAGCACTCAGCAGGTTGAGGTAGGAGGAGCATTGTGAGTTTGAGGCCTGCTATAATGTGAGCACAAGGTCAGCCTGAGCCACATAGTGTGACCCTGTCTCAAAAAACTAGGAGTGGGATTTTGGCTCAGTGGTGTAAGCGCCTGCCTGGCAGGCAGGAGGTTGTGAGCTCGATCCCCAGTGCCCAAAAAAAAAAAAAAAAAAAAAAAGATTTAGAAGCACTATATATATATAAAATACTGGAACTATATATATATACTATAAGTATATACATTATACTGTATATATAACTATATATAGTATATACAATATATATTATACAATATGTATTGCAATATATGTTACATATATTGTATATACGTATGTAGAAAGAGAGAAAAAGAACTGACTTTATCAGTACTGTTAGTGGTGTTGGGAATCAAACCCAGGGTTACATGCATGCTGAGCAAACACTCTACCACTGACTGAACTGTACACACATCCTCAAAATAGAGATAAACAAGGAAAAAGAGAAAAGTGAGAGACAAATTTTATTAGTAACTTTTCCCCATTTTCTGAGGGAATCATAAAAATGATGATCAATGTAGGGAGTTTTAATCGTTGCAAAGATGTAGAAATGTGTGTCCAGAGACGTGTATAGGAAAAGCAGAGAACCAAAAGTAGATTCTAAGAGCCTTATTATCATGTATTAGCTGCATTATGGTGATCATTTCCCATAATCTCTTAATTCCTCCTTTACTGTCAATTATAATGGAGATAATACTTCTAGATCTGATCCAGCTAAGACAATCCAATGAACCAGTATATACAATTGTCTTACAGATGGTGAGAAGTGATACCAAATGAAAACTTTCATGTTTCTTAATAAATATGATGCATTTTAAACAGACAACTTCATATTAGAGATGGAAAGCACCATGAATAATATATAAGCAAACCTTGAATACCTCACTCACATTTTTGTGTTTCTGTTCTTGAAAACTGACTGTCATGTTTGCTGGACTCAAGTTTTGAAATAGTGGCATTTACTGGCATTGGCTATTTAATTAAAACTGTGGTTTTATGTTGGCTGGGCAGACAATGGAAGAGGTAGAAGAATGAAAAACTTTATATACACACATGTGATAAGACGTTGAGGGTTTATTAGTGCATACATCTTCAAGATTTTTTAATATAGTTTTCTTTTTCAGAATTATGCCATATGGAATGTGAGAATTTTAAAAGATGGACTCCATTCTACTATGCCTAAGTACCAAGAATACGTAAAGAAGTATAACTCTTATGTAAATAAAAATCAAAAGGACACTATATATGAATAGCAAGGAAGTTATACTATGAATTCGACTCAAAAATACTCTCAAACTATGTGGCAATCTTTAAACTTTGTGAAATTTTAGTTCACAGGTCTATTTTAATGTTAATTTTTAAATGAGTTTTGAAATTCATTGTTGTGTAAATTTTTATAAAACTGACTACCTTTTAATGCTTTCTTCAGTGTTTTCTCAATAACTACAGGTAAGGTTAGACAATGCTGTCATTTTTTGACTATTTTTGTTTTCAAAAACTTTTTGGTTACATTGTGCATATTTTTGGGATGTAGTGTAATATTTCATCACATGAACACAAGATGTACTGATCAAACCTGTGTAATGGGCATTTCTTTCTTATCATTTATGTTTAGAGACTTCTTGATTGTTCTCGGCACCGTCATCCACTAGCTGTGATTGGAAGTTAAGTTCTTTTTCAAACTCTATTATAGTTTCCTAAAAGAAGCTGATGGTTTTCTAGGGAGGGGAGCTGTAGAAACTCTCAGGTAATCCTGTGATGACCCTTAATGGGGACCCACATCAGGCATGTTTCATTCAGGGTTTAGGATCCGTATCATAAAATAGTCTTTTCAGAAATGCTCTGCCCCTTCTTGTATGTCATGTAGGGCAACATTTAAAAGAACAACTTGAATGAAGAAATCTGTTGCAAAATGTGTTCCCAGGTAGCTTTGCATCAGCTTTTAACTAGGCTACGAAGTTTATGTATGAGCATTCTTTATGACCCGAGGAACTTACAGATTTTCTTTATTCCCTTTTCAGCTTGCCTAATTTTTCACTTGTTGTTCTATTTATCAGCATTATAAGGTTTCCTCACAGTTGTCTGTGGCCAGTGTGTTCTGAATTCCTGGCTAAAAGATGACTGGAAAAAAAAAGTTCTTGCAAAGAACTGATCAGAGGCAAACTATGCTGGTTTTCTTTTGGATGCAGCCTGATATATTAGAGATTTAACATCATCATTTTGTGACCACAGGCATGTGTTGAATGCTTATTTTCATGCAAGCTTTTCTGGTATTATATCAGGTGATTCTTAGCATCTTCTTAATCAATGAAGTTCCATTTATTTTTGTAGGATTGACAGTGTTCTGGAAAAAGCTAGTGTTCATGTCACATAAAAGTGAGAGAAAAGTTCCCAACATCAGTGCAACATTTGATATAGGTGCAATGTATCTCATTCTTCCTGAATGTTTCTCCATCCATTTTGCTTTAGTGAAGAGAGGTATTTCAATTTCTTTGAAGTAGGTTTTTAAATTTTAGACTCCTTAAATGATTTATACTTCCGGGTGCCACGTTTCTTGTGAATGTTGTGTTCCTGATTACATCCTAATTATATTTCTGTGTGTAAATCGTGGCTCCCCACTAGCTCTTTCTCTCGTTGGATTATCTGTTTTCTGAATTGTAAAGCTGTCACTGGATAACCTAGAAACCTCTTTAAAGATGCATGTTTGGCTGCATTTGTTATTCAACAGATGTCTGGATAGTTAAAGCCTCTTGAGAGTATTATAACTTGTGGTTTCAGTTACAAAAAGTGATCCAAATTTTTTTTTTTTGTCTTGCTTCTCTGTTCTGAGGAAAGTCTGTAGAAGCAATTACAGGGAGTATTCCATTTCACTCTTGTCCATTGCTTTCTTCCTTCACTCTTTGTCTCTGTCTTCAGAATTACTTTAAAACTGCTCTGGACACTGGGATCGCCATTTGGTAAGTAGAGTTAGAATTCCACACCGCACTTTTTGATCCCCAGATTCTGTAATCACCCAAGAGATGGCAGTCACATTGCAGTTTGTTTAAATTTTGATCTTGATAAATTGTTACTATGCTCAAGAACTACCTGATTGTGTTTGTCCACAAATTTGGTATTAAAATGACTGGTTCACCTTTGTGACTCTGCTTCAAGTGTTTACCACTTTGCCTTCCAGCTGGACATTTTAACATGCATCACCCGAGGAGGTGAATGTTGATAAAGGCAAAGACTAGAGATTCGAAGCAGAGTTTGTGGTTTTGGAGGACAGAAGGTCCTAAGAAGCAGACAGACTGAGGTGGTTGTGGTGGCTTGCTGTCCAAGCCTGGAGAAACAAGGGCAGTGGGAAACACCTGGGTGATGTACAGTGTTTGCCTCAGGTGTGCAGGTGCTGAGCTTCTTACAACATAATAAATGATGCTCTGCTAATAACATCAGGTTCAATGGGTTTTTAATTTCTGCTCTTCTTTTGAATATGAGCTTAATGACATTTTGACAATTTCAGGCAGTTTTCAGCATATTGTTTCCAACACTATTATAAGGCGGAGATTTTAAGTGCATTTTAGATGTGCCACAGCAAAATATCTCTGTAGATGGAAAAATCTCCCTCTGCTAATCAGTTGTTATGCTTCCATAACCAGGTGTCTTTTATCACTATTTTAGTTTGTGAGAGTTGAAATCATAAGAGCAATTATAATTTAAGTGTCACAATGGCTACCTGGCAGGTGAGAAGTCATGAATTCGGTCCCTGGTACCAAATACATACATACATACATTTAATCTTTGCCCTAGTTTAAGAAATCATCTTACTTGTGATGATTTAAAAAAAAAAATTGTTGTCCATTATTTGCATATTAAATATGAAGGTAAATCATCAAAGGTTTCTAATACATAGAAATGTCAGTATACCTCGTATGCCTAGAAATACTTAAAAATCAGTGAGGAAATTACTTTTTAAAATGCATAGAAAACAACCAAAGGTAAAGCACAGAGGAATGAATGACATAATCACACAATACCTCTCTTCACCAGTAGTAAAAAGATGCAAACAGAAACAATCAGATAATTTAAATCTATAAATTCAGCAGTCATACCAACATATTTTCCAAGACTTACCTATAATTATTAAAATAGTCACACATGTATGTGTGTGCCTGCAAATTATGCACATTTGTAGAAACTAAGTAATGGGATACTAAAGAATAAGTATTGTGAAGCCTTCCAATAAAAGACAAACTCAATATGTGCATACTGAAATAAAATAGTTTTTCAAGATAACAGTAGTAGTTTTCCAAAATAATATTGCTGCTGAAATAAAGTGCAAGACAGTATAAATAGTGCTGTGTGGACATAGATCTCAGATATATTCAGCAAGTTGTCTGATGACAGGGGATATGATGTAGAACTTTTATTTGCTAAAGACTATGTTGATTTTTAAATAAGAATTCAATGATGTTTTGAGATTCAACAAAAGATGTATTAAAAATAATGAAAGAAGATCTCTATGGTGGTTGTATATTATCTGGTTTGATACCTAAAATGAAATTGCACTTCTCCAAATGGGTAGCTCTTACTTGTATATTTTACCCCTAAGTTAGTAGTAGTAAGACACTATGCCCACGTAGATCTTATTTAGAAATTTCTAACTTGTATTTAAGCCAGTTGCCTCAGGCTCAGACAAACAAATGAAGTTGTATGATCATTTACAATGATAATTTCATAAAGTAATAGAAAATAGTATGACTGTCTCTTATAAGTCTTTGCGTTCATTTGTCTTTGTGTTAATATTAGCTGTCAAATACTTGATACAGTATCTAACACAGAGTAGTTTATATTTGATGTTAGTAAGTATGACTTTATTAAAGCATGGGTGAAGCACACTATTAATTTTTTCATAAGAGATAAGTTAACACTTTATCAATCTAATAGAAAGCATTCTTTCCTAAAAGATTTCTAGAGATTTAAATCTGTGAAATGTAAAGTTTATTCATTTAAATGTTTCCTTTACTTTTAGAGCATAAAATATTCTGCCACACTTCTGATTTTATGTTCCTATTTCTCTTCTCTTTTTATCAACAGTATGTTTCCCATTTTGTGGTTATCTCTTTTATCTCCAGCAATAAAAGTAATTGGAAGCATATTCAACTTAAAGAGCCATAGTCAATGGTGTTTGTCAAATAACTATGCTTCCTTAGAAGTAAGATACATTTTTCAAGTGGAATGTCACTGTGGCCATCAAATAGTCCCTAAAATTGAGCTGTGTCAAATGTAATTTTTTGTTACCTAATGTATTAGTTATTGTTTCTAAATAATAATAGAAATAATGTAATAGAAAACTTCACCAGATTTATCCTGATTATTGAAATTATCGATTCAATGATATCCCCACTGCTGGCAATTGGAAACAAAATTCTATTTAATGTTGAAATCTCTTCTCAAATTCTCCCTTACACTCTCTTTCAGGTTGCCCTCCTATTTCTAAAATGCTATTTGCATCACAAAACTTGGTGAATAGGTTGATGTTTCTTAGTACTGTCATTTCATTTCTGGCCCTATTTTCAAGGGGATCTTCCTCCCACATCTGTTTTCTCTGTGCATTCTCTGTGTAGTGTTGTACCTTTAAACCTGACCTGAGTTCAACTTCCCAGTGTTTGTAACCCCTAGAAGATATTCTTCTGCGGTGATGCTTCTGCTGTGGAGTGCCTAGAGGTAGCTATGGTGCATACTGGCAAGCCCACCGGTGTTCTCTCAGAGCCAGCTCTTTTTACAAAACACCTAGGAGTTGGGCAAAGCTAAGGAAGGAGAAAGTCTCCAGGTCTTCATACTAGATGCACCTTGTTGTTGTATTTCCTTATTTCCACAGCCTTTTACAAGAAGAGAATCCATATAGCTGCTGCTTTCTAAAATCTCAACTCAGTATGATTTTCCTATGAATGGGAAGATGATTTCCAGTAGTGATCCCTTGTTATGTATAGCCAGGGCTGTGATTTGGAAGTGTGTATCCCCTCCAAAATTCTTATGTTGAAAGCCTTTCCCCTAAGGCAATGGTATTAGAAAGTGGGGTCTTTGGGAGATAGTTAGATCACGGGACAGAGCCCTCAGCAGTGGGACCGGTATTCTTGTTTATGAAGAAGTCTGAGCGAAATCCCTGACTTCTTCCAGTTTATGAGGCTACTTTGAGAAAATACTCTCCTCTTTTGAAGCAAAAAGCTAACCTTCACTAGACGCAATCTGCCAGCAGCTTTTTGGTAAGAGGTCCCAGCCTCCTGATTTGGGATAGTAAATTTCTGTTGCTTCTAAGCTAATTTACGGCTTTGTTTTAGCAACCTCTTGGGTTAAAACAGTCAGCTTCATCTAGTTCTGAAAAGAAATAATTTCTTAACCAAGACTTTCCTTGTCCCTAATTATTATCTCATTTCTTTTCTTGGGTTTGGATTTTTTTGTTTTTCTTTTCTGTTCATTATCAGGTGGCAGTGATGTTGGAGGAAGGTGTCTATGCATTTTCATTTTTCTCTCAGACTTTCCTCCTAACTGAATATGAAATTCAAACTCTGAAGCCAACATTTTCAGGCCTGTTCCTTGGTCCATTTCTGATAAACACCTCATGAATCAAATGACCAGCTTCTGTTTTAAAAGTGTGCACTGGGAAAGTCTGGTGGGGATGGTTACATTAAAAATATGAAGAAAAAGTCAGTTAATATGACATTCTTTTATCCTACTGTTCTCATCTGAAGTATAACAAACTGTTGTATAATCATTTATTGTATCGTAGAAAAAATGTCAGTTTTATAGTTGGTAAGAAATCACTAAAAACTATCATGTTAATTGTGATATAAGTTCTATGTCCCTAAATAATGTAAAAAGAATATGAAAAAATCTGTTAATGTTTCCTTGAATTGATATTGAGAGAGGATTTGTTCTGATATATGGGCCAGCACCATGGTCTACAGCCAACATAGACCATAGAGATGAACATGTGTATTGTGTTTGATGCCTGACTCTGACATCTTACCACCTCTCCTGCTTAATAGTTGGCTAATATCTCTTAATTTCAGTGTTCTCATTTGTAAACATTTTTTTTTACAATGTTTGGTAGCACTAAGTGGAGATTTCATGAAAAACACATAACACAGTGTCTGGCATATTTGGATAGTTAAGAAAGAAAATGTCACAGTCATTTCTATGATGTTTATTTTCTTTTCTGTAAAAAATTTCACAGACTAAACATTATAACTAAAACACAATTTCTAACATAAAGAAAGTAAACATAGGTAATTTTAGACAGCTAGTGGAAAAGTCTCAGTATTATAATGAGTTGGAGTTAGAAAAGTGAGAAGGTAAAATTAAAAAGCCTAAATGGGAATAACACTTGCAGTAGACTGGATTCTGTTGAAAAAGAAATTTGCAAAAATCATCTGTATGTAGCCCACCTAAGGATCACGGGGAAAATTAATGCACTAGCTGACTCTTTAAATTTCCTGAATTAGCCGTACCAATTATCTTAATGAGAAAGGTTGTAGCTGTACTTTTTTGTTGCAGTTTTTTAGTAGGATATTTTATTTGTGGTTGCTCCTTTTTTGTGCATTACTTATGCTTACTTTGGAATGTATAGATATGAATGCCTAGTAATTAAAGAAAAGACTTGATTTATGTCCCATTACTAAGACCAAGCTAAGCCACAAGGACCAAGGAGACATTCAATGACTTTCAGGCCATAGATGAATTGATGTTTTAAGGTTTACACTTACAGTAATGCTAGACATAGACAAAAAATGAATAGATGAGTTTATCATAAAAGAATGACTTTTGTCATTCTGGATGAGAAATTTGGAGCTATCTTAATGCAATACTGAAGATATGGCAAAAGGCTAACCTGATTGTTAAGGAGTCATATGTCATTGCAAAGCAAAGTAGGGATTGTATCTATTTTAAAAGAAGAAAAGACACTTGATGATTGCAACAATATTCATGACTTGCAGTGCTGACATTCTATGGGTTGATGCAGTCTTCAAGTGTGGAAATACTGAATCATACAGAAGATGAGACATTTTAATAATGAAAAAAATATTTATGTAGTCAGCAGATTGTTAGTAAAGGTGGTTTAGATTATAAGAGCCACCCTACAGAGACTATGGCAGGTTGCAAATTATTCTAACCACAAAATCATCTGAAAATAAGTGAAGTAAACCTAGAATGACTTGATACAACCCAGATCTGCTCATTCCTTCTTCCTCCCCCCTTCTCCTCTTTTATCCTCCTTCTTCTTTTGAAATGTAAAAAGAGTTGATTCTGCATCTAAACATAATACCAGGGCCACCCACTCAGGGCCCCTCCTGGAAATCCAGAGCTACTCTTCTTATTTCCAGTAAAACTCTCTTAACCTCCAAAAAGTTCCCAAACAAAGCAAATCAAGAAAGAAAGAAAGATAATACTGTACTAGTACACTTGAGAAAAAAAATAAGGCAAGGCCAGTTTTGTGGCATTTGGGAAATGCCTGTCCTTAGGACATCAATGCTGCAGTTCTGTGAGGTGCTTCTGGATCTGTCATTCATTCTCTCCATTTACATCACTTTGTATGTCGTCTTAATGTCTGCAATCATTTTGCAAGACACAACTAATCGTATCTGTTTCTGTAATGATACAAGTTACCATTTGGTAAAATTATTTGACAAGTTGTGGGACAAAGAAATCTTGTTTTAGTAGTAATCAAAATTTAAATCTAAACAGATCATTTAATTATTCAATGTCTGACATCTAGACCAAACTTACAACACTGTTAGAGGAAAGGTTAAGAAGACATCCTGAGAGCCTTGGACCCGTACAGTGACAATCCTACCTCATTTCTACCCACTCTTGTTTAAAAGATTTCACTTCATATGTTAGTATCTGGCTTAAGTAAATGACTTTAAAGTATATTCAAAATGTTCACTCTTTCAAACTGTATGCTTCAGATATAAAAATAAGGACATTAAAACAGGTGATGGATGTGCAAATTTGATTGTGGTATTTCACAATCTAGCTAGCAAAGCACCTCATTATATTCCTTAAATAGTCACAGCTGTACTTGTCAATTATATTTCAATAAAACTTTGAAGAAAGAAATGAAAATGGCTTCATGTAGGTGTAAACTGCAGACACTACACTAATTGCCCAAATAAGAAACTAGTCAGTTGGCTGTGTGAGACTCAGATTAAGGTCATATATCCTAAATTTATTCCTTGATAAACTTCTCAAATTTAGATCTGAACTGGAAATAATCTATGTTCACATATCTTCATAACACTGTTTTTCAATTTACCTCAATTGCTATATAGTGTAGATTTTTATGAGTCATTCTCAATATTTTCTGGAAGACAATTAAAATAGGTAAATTGATAAATGCAATAAAGATTTGTGCTATCAGCTGTGAATCAGCTAAATCAATTTTATTGACAATACTGGACTCTGTTTTTATCTATGTCTGACCAATCTCTAGAATTTATAGTACTCCAATTGTGGAATACACTTTTAAGAGAACAACAGATTTTTTTTTTAATCTTTTGATTTAAAGTACCTTTATGATGGTTGACATCATTCACTGAAGTCAGTATTACTTAAAGTATTAATAGATACACTGCCTAAATACCTCAAAGATTGGCTACGTCCTTTTTCTAATGTTTACTCCTTTTGAAGCTGTAAATCAGTGCTTTCATTTATTTTATTATATTTATTATTCAAACTCCAAGAAAATAAAAAATTGTAATAAGAAATTTTTTACTGTCAAGTCACACTGTTCTAGTATAGTCTTTCTCACCAAAATGTTGGTTGGCTTTTAAAAAATCACAGTTTGTTTGCTTAGAAACTAGGGTAGGTCATTTGTCACCATTGCCTGGGTTGTCTTTTCAGCTTCTATGTCCAGTGCAGGTTGTACACATTTGTGGGTGCTACGTGTGTGCCATGTTCTTCATTTTCCCTATTGTCACTTTTCTAGGTCTACAGCATCACGACAAGAGCAAGGAATCTCCATGGTACTGAAACACAGTGTTAGCAAGTGAAGTTGCAGCCTAAATCTAAGGACCCACTGGATAAATTTGCTATTAGAATTTTCCAGTCTACAAAGGACACACAAATTACATGGAAGAAGAGGACACGTCAGGCAGTTGACTTTGGTTTTGAAACTTTTCTGGAGAAAGCAAAGTGGGTCCTAGTCATTGAAGAAAAGCATTTTGTTTGTTTATCCCCTCATCTGAGCCTTTGTCAGTTGTGTGACTTTCTTTTTTACTTTTTGGCTTTATCAGTACGTGGGTTAATTTTTGTTTCATTTTTACTTTTTTATATTTTTCTTTGGGAACCAGCCATCCTGTCAGGAAAAGATAAACCACAAATGGAAATGCTCATTCTTTCAGGAATAAAATTTTGTAGCTCTATGTGCATCTATTTTTGTAGAAATACAGAAAGTTTGGTTTAGCATTGATGGGCTATTTTTTAATATTGTAAAAACTGTTGAGTTCTGTTTAAAGAACTTACTCTCAGTGAAGCACTGGCAACATGTTTAAAAAAATGCTTATCTTTAAAACGTCTGTGATATGCTCATGTCTGTGCTTTCTAGGTTACCTCAAGTGTGATATTTTCTCTTTTCTATAAAAGTAGCTATCTACACCATAGCAAACCAATTCAGTATTGTTTTTCCATTAAATGTCAGTGGTGATTTAATTCCATTTAACTCACTTAGTTTTGCCTTACATGGATAGCTTAAAAGGGAAAATTTTAAGGGCCACACTAAGGTATCTCAATACTTTGATTCTCCCAAAGAGTACTTGGAGGCTGCAGTGAAAGTTTGCATTAACTTTGAATGAGATGAAAATTTACCTAGAGTATAATAATTCTCTTTTTAGTCCATCCAACTTTGACAAATGGAACCAGAGTTTATATACAACTACTGTACTTAAAACAAATGTATTTAATCGCACTACCTGCGAGTGCCAGTGATTTATTCTACTTGTTTGTAATTATTCATTCATAAAACTTTCAAAGTTATGGGGTTTTTTCAAAGTGATTTTTTTCCTGGAGAATTTGAAGGAATAATACCTGGAAAGGTAATAGACACAACAAAGCCCAGGCTGTTTCTGATAATGTCACTCATCATTGTAAAATGAAAAATAATATATTGTACATGTAACCTTTTAAACATAGTATTTTGCAAGCAGTTTTATTTCTTCCACTGTTTTGGTATAAATTTAGTTTTACTTGTTTTAATCCTTTAATTTTAGGTCAAAATAAACTTTGTGCTGGCATTTAAACTTCTACCACAATTACTGAAGTTGGAATAAAACTTAACAGTTTAGGATTCAGCTTGACATGGCCTTAGGATTTAAATAAAATTGTTTAAATTGATAGTTTAAAGACTTTAAAGATAAGGTACATTGCTTCTTTCACCTGCATGTGTCATGTAAAAAGTTAGTGTAATATAGCTATTTGATTTGAATAAAGCGAGTTTCTCAAATTTCTCTCCTTTTTCTTCACACACATGAAATAGAATGTTTGGTGAAATGCCACGTTTTCCCTTTAATTGTGCGCATCGTGGGCATGAATATTAGACATGAACAAGACAAAATGCTTAGATTGTTCACAGGTAATTTTCAAATATTCTACTTGGCTATATCTTATGCATTAATTTTTTATGCTGCATCCTGCAAGTTATATATTCCCTTGTATTTTTGTCAATCTCTTCTTTGATTCTTCTTAGCTAGACTTTCTTAAATGATGTGTGTATTTTTAACGACAATGTGTATATTTTTAATGTTCAAACTTAAGGGATCTTCCACTCAACAACAATCTCAAATTTCTAAGAAGTTACCTACTTAAATTGCATACATTTTTATGTATTATTTGATTTAATACAATTTTTTGGTAACTTGCCCAAATAAGTGAAGCACACGCTTTAATGACTTTATAAAAGGTACTTTTGTCTGGAGTTATCCTGAGTATTTGAAAACAAGTATTCAATAGTTCCCCTAAGATATCTCACTGGAGATTATTAGCTTCCTTTTCCCTTGGAACCTATTAACTTTTTTGAAGTTTCTGATAAAACTGAACCATCTTCATTCAGATGGTTCAGTTGGATTTTCTCAGTTGAGAAGAAAAAATATTAACTTTTAGCTTCTTTCCTTATTCTCCATCAAACTGGATTGAAAGAGACAGAGGTGACAAGTAGAGGCTTTGGCTTTAATTTGGATTTTGTTCTCTTTCCTTCCTCATCCATATGGACAAAATATTTCTTGGTTCTATGGGCCTCAGAAAAGTAAAGAATCTGAATTCTGTTGTACACAGGAGGATTGGTAAGTGATCTTTGAGGAAAAGCCCAGATGTGGATTAAAATTTAAGTATTAAAGATTAAGTACATTGCTTTATGATTGTCTGTCATCCCTATTACCATATTACCAGTACTGTCACAGTCACAAAAGAGCATGAGTTGTGACTTAGTATAATACTCTGAATTTATTTTACATTTAAAATTATATCACCTGTGGATCTAGTTTTTTAGCATCAAAGTTATAGTGTTGGACTTGGAAGTTTCCAAATTGGTTTACTGAAGACTTCTGCTTACCTTTCTAACTTCATGTAGAGCCACTTCACCTTTGAATTTTATTTTTGCAAATGAAACCTCATTCAAGCTTCTAAAGCTCTACAAATTAGTAGAAAACTTTATTTACTCTAATTTAGGGTTTCAGCACTCAACTATCAGGAACTAAGGAACAACCTAAGTATTGGCAAGTTAGAGGCTTAACAGGATGATTTATCCTTCATTGTTAATTTGCAAGAAGCATCAGTACTTTTTAAATATCAGTATGTTTTCTTCAGAAAGTTAACCAAACTCTCTTTATTTTCTCTGGTAGTTTTTTTTCCTCTTCCTTTTTAAGGTTACTTGTATTTTATTATGAAAACTAGGCAAAAATTCCTCTAAGATTTACAGGCTGATAACGAGTGTATAGCACATAATTGAGGAATTGATTTCTTTTAATTTTGTAACATTTAACAAAAAAATTTCAGGCACTAGCATAAAAGATGCCCCTAAAAAGAATTCAATATTATACAAATAACATCTGTTCATTTCTAGTCTAAAAGTTGAAGAACATGACAGAATCTAGTTTTGGGGTTTACTATCTGGGTTAATGCTGTATTTCTAATTTAAAGTGCAAATCAGAAGCTACATTTTAAGAGATCGCATTCTGTTCTTTATTGAGTGTTCCAGATAGTATTTGCTGAATTAAGACAACAGGAATAGTAGAATAAGCAGTTCAAAGGAGTATATGTGCTAGACTTTTGACTAGGAAATCTATATTGGTGTGAGGAGAATAGAAACTTTTCTCTGAATTCTGGATTGTTTACATTTTAATGTGTGATTTGGGACTTCATTAATTTACCTCATGGGTAAAATGGGATAATAATGCCTAACAAGCAGGCTGAAGAAGATGTGTATGTGCGTGTATGTGTGTGTGTGTATGTGTGTGTGTGTGTGTGTGTGTGTGTGTGTAAAAGAGAGAGAGAGAGAGAGAGAGAGAGAGAGAGAGAGAGTTGAATACATCTTTACATTGAGCTCCTGAATGTCCCATTCTCTTCATTCTTCCATACCCATTTCTCCAGCAACCAAAGAGATACACAAATACTTTACTGTGAGAAATTACCACAGAGAGATTATTCTCATACCAGGTAAGAGAGATCAGCTTAAATTTCTTTTTTTAGGGCTGGGGATTTAGTTCAGTAGTGTAAGTGCCTGCCTGGTAAGTGCAAGGTTGTGAGTTCGATCCCTAGTACCAAAACAATAAATAAATAAAATAAATAAATTTTTTATTTGTTCTGACCTTTTATGCCATTCCTGAAGGAAATTTGTGTGTGTGTGTGTGTGTGTGTGTATGAATGCATAAGCCCAATTCAGAGTTTTCTCACATATTTCAATTAAAATACATTCATCCAGGTCCCTGTACATTACTGTTTCTCAATTTAAGAATACAGTGTCATTAAATGACCAAAATTTATATTTCTGGTAATATTTTGGGCTTCCTTGGCACCTGAAGTAAAAGTATATCTTTTGAAGTTGTCCTTTTTTTTTTTTTTAACTTTCTTTGGAGGAAAAGTTGCAAAATATGGTGGAAAATCTGTTTTAAGAAAAGGGGAGGGGAACCTAACCCTTTACAATCTCAGTCAGCAGATTTACTCTGCTTGAGAATAAAGAAACAACTTTATTGGAAGCAGATGTTGACATTATGTCAGTTATTGAAGATGGAAAGCGTTCACGTGCCTGGCAGTTACAAAGGGGTATTGATGGCAGTTAGAATCCTGATGGATCAGCTTCCCACCTGATAGAAGGACCACAGAATCTATAGAACCAAAAATCAAACCAGTCTCCAATTTTAATGTATAGGACCCAGGACTCTAGAACTTACTTTTAAATTTCATTTTGTTTTTTCCTTCCCTGCAGGCTAAAAGATAAATCTTTTAGCAAATATAAGCCTTGAGAGAGAAATTATAGTTTATTCTCTAAAAATACTTAAAAGCTAAAGAATTTTTAAAATCTGTTATCAAATCAGTAAAACTACTATTAAAGTGGTTTTAAATATGTTAAGCTATGGCTTTAGTTCAAAAAACTGTACATAAACTGTAAAAAGTGATAGCTGGTGTTTGGGACATGCATGAATCATGCAAGGCAACCTCTGTCTCAGTAGCTGCAAAATTAGAAAACCTGATCACAGAGATTTGTCACAGAACAGACATTACAATTTTACATTAGGATTTTGTTTTCTTTTTAGTGCTTTCTGGGAATTTCAAAATTGTAGAGATAGTCATTATTATAAAAACATCTTGACTTTCTTATTGTCACTGTGCTTTTTCATTTGCTTAAAAAGCATTTTTATGGTTCAAGTAATACATCAAACTAAAAGTCTCTTGACATTTCAATCAACTTCATTTGATACAAAAATTTTACCGAAATCTCTTTATTCAATCCCAGGAAATTCTACTATAGTTAAACATAATTTATGAATCCCACTGGGTAAATAAACAAGGGTACCTTCTAGGAAAGGGAAGTTCATCATTAATTAGGTTCCTATTTCTGAACTACTAAATTTGAACCTAAGAATATTTCTTTTATACTACACAATTCTTTAGTTAGTTTTTGTTATAAGCGTAAGATGTGAACTTTTCTAATATCTCTTCATACTAGCAGTGGTGTAAATTTTTTTCTTTGCTGTGGCCAGAACAAAAATTAATAAATATTTACACACTTGATTTAATTCCTTAGGATCTGTAAAATTTTACATATTCTATCTGATTTAGAAATACTATTCCATATGTTTTCTTCAGGATAAATGGGGAAAGGTTTCCATGTGAAATATTTGCATCATTTTAAAGCATATACATTAAGGAAAAAGTTGAATTCAATATGACTTCATATAAATCTAAGTAAAGTACCATGCTTTCGTAAAGAAAAAATACACAGGATGATAAACTTCATATTTGACATATGATCCAGTAAACTGAAAACCAACAATAGAAACATTATCATACACCACTGGAATATAATGTAATTTGAGATTTACTTGTTCTACAAACAATTATGTTACCTTATTGTACATTTCCAGAAAGGGAAATTAATCTTAGTTATGCTGCCATTTTTAATTAACAATAATGTATCTCATTCATAAAACTTTTGGTTTTATAAGATAATTATAAACTCATGTTTTGTGGGGTTCGGGTAAAGATTTTTTATTTGTATTTACTCTTCAAGTGCAGCACTCAACTATGTGGTGATGATACAAGATGATGTAAAACTTTGTATTAAAAACAGATGTCAAATTGTTCAATAAATAATGTGAATTAATGTGTATATTTAATGTAGCATTTTGATTTTGTCTGAATATCTTGAGAATGAAATAAAATGTTTTTGTTTCCTCTTTATTTATTAAAAATGCAGCAATATCTTTCAAAATTTTATCTTAGATTTTTAAATTATGAGTTTAATTTTAGAATCATTTTATAGTGTGGGGGGACTCTATGACAAATGCTTATAATGTAATAGCAAGTGAAATGGTTTATATCAATTACAAAATAACAAATATCTTGAGAATTTGTGTGTGTGTGTGTGTGTGTGTGTGTGTGTGTTGTACTAGGACTTGGACCCAGGGTCTTCACACTGAGCTACATTGTCAACCCTTTCTCTATTTTAAGACAGGGTCTCCCTAAGTCATTACGTTACCTGAGTCTGGCCCCCAGCTTGTGATTCTCCTGTCTCAGACTGGCAGAATGCAGGGATTACAGTCATTCACCATCAGAGAGAATTTTTTAATACAGTGCATACAAGATAATCACTTGACCTTTTGGGAAACATATACAGTTTTTATATTTATTGTCACTGAACTTGCTATAATAAATACTATGTAAAAACAAACAAAAAAACTTTTATAAAATTCATTGACATTGAAGAAGTTCCCCAGAAAAGGAGTATTCCAAGAGCTCATATTTTGAAAGAAAAAAGACAAATGCCTACATGAGCCCACCATTTTCTTATAAATTAATCTGTAATGTGAAAATGTAAAAGTCTGCAAATCAGTATTTCAATAAGCATACCCTCTAGCATGACAGGTGAAGTAATTTGCCACAGGCTTCTTATCTGTTTGCCATATTTATACTAGATTATTGTATGAGATTTCTTTGTGGCTGCTGCAAAAAATTACTAGAAATACAATTACTTAAAATAACACAAGCTTATTTTACCATTCTGGGAGGCACACACTCAACAGAAGTTTTGTTTTGCTGGGCTATAAAGTGTAGGCTGCATTCTGCCTGGATGTTCCAAGGGAGAATCTGTTTCCTCACTGATTTAGTAGAGTCCTTCCCTCATGGCCCTTTTTTTCATCATCAAAGCCAGTAACTGCCGGTCAAGTCCTTTTCACATAGCATCACTCCTACCCTCTCTGGCCTTTTCCTACCTTACCTAAGGTCCTTTGTGATTACACCAAGTATATATATAATTCAGGATAGTCTCCTTAGGTAGCAATCCTTAATTACTTATCTGCAAACTCCCCATTTCCATGTAAAATATAATGTTTACCAGTTCTAGAGATTGTGCCATAAGCATCATTATGGGAACATTATTCTATTCATTAAGCTTATTAGTCAACTTTAATGATTTTTATCAGTATTATAAATAGGATTTAGCATTTATAACTAGTAAGGCAATGTTTGCATGGACATTTGTGTGTGAGTTCATTTTTATTCACTTAAATAACTGCAAATGAATGAACGTCCAGTTGTTATTTCAAATGCATCATGTAGTTATTATGATGGCTTGGAATCCAGGGGGCTATGTGATACTTATATAAGCCAGACACTCAGTGGGGTGGAGAGCAGGTCAGGTAGTACAGACTTTTCCAAGCTGAAGTGTGTTTTCTCTGGAGACAAGCAACTACCATTTAATTGCTTTGCTTCCTTTTTGGGGAACACATGCCCATCCTATAATGTTGTAAGTCACCAAAGCATTTCATTTGACCTGCCCATACACATTTGACTAAATAGCAAGAGATGACCACATTGATGTGGCAAAGCATTAATACTTCTGTGCAGATTGGATCATTCCAGTTGCTATCAGTTAGGCAGTAGAAAAACTTAGAAAAAGCAAACATATTTTGATGGATTTAGTGTGTAAAGTACATGTCCATCCTATTCAATGCTGCTGATCAATAAATAAACTGATTTTTATTGGAAAAGAATTTGTTGCAGACACTCTCAGTTACAATTTTTTGCACTTTCCATACCAAGCTTGGCTGTAGTTGAATGAAGAACAGTGGCATTGACCTTTGGTTTACACTTGTATAAGAGAGTACTTGCAGAGAGCCAAATGTAACAATAAATTTTTGGCAATATCTTGCCAAAATATACAAAATGTGTTCCTCTTTAAGCATGTTACTTTTTTCCTTTCTTTTGAATCTTGCTAAAAGGAAAATAAAGTTTTAAAGTACCGCATCCCTTCTATTAATAGTTCACTGTCTTATAAATGAACTATGTGTGATTTTGTGGAATTTTGTATTTTCAAAGAAAGTGGCTACATGGCAAATTTATCCACTATTATCATTGTTCTCATTAACAAGTACTTTTGGTGATGAAGGTATTAATTAATTTGATTATAAAAGTCATTACACAATGTGTATATGTAATGCTAATTATTTCATATACCATGAATATATGCAACTTTCATTTGTCAATTATGTCTCAATAAAGTTGGGGCAAAGTACTTCTAATTTGAAGATTAGTGTTAATAGCAATTATAAAAATCTCATTTTGATAACTTCAGGACTATTCAAGAATCACTAGGTGATGTTCTCTGTTTCCTTTTTTTATTGAACCAAATTATTATTATTTTTTTTAAAAGCTAGTTTCAACCAACAAGGTGTTCCTTGTCTTAGAATGTGGATACTGTGTTTTGAGTGTTATCTGAAAAGCAGGATTAGTGCAGATTTTTCTGCAGTGCACTTCATGACAGTAGTGCTTTTGCTTAGCCTACAACACACACACACACACACACACAGAGAGAGAGAGAGAGGGAGGAAATTTTGCAAACAATTTAGCAAACTTCAAGAAAACAGCTTTCTACAGTAACAGTTTTAGCTTTAGCAGACATCTCTGTGGGGGATTTTAAATAAACACAAAGCTGTTTGGAAATACTTGTTATATGTAAATATGCAAAATATGTTGAACAGTGCTAACAGCTGTAGGGTGTACTCTCTCATGTTGAGCAGAATATTTTGGTGGCAGTGGTGGTTTTTATTTTCCCATCTTTCTTTTCATTCCCTTCCACTTGTCTCCACCCACTCGCTCTTTCAAAATTTTCTCTGAGAGTCTGAACTTAACACCCCCCACACGCCATTACAAGAGAATCATTTCATTAGATTCCCACTGGAAAATGTGGGTGGTGTCCTGAAGGAATGTTTCTGCGTTACCCAATGTTGTAAAAGCTACACTTAAGGGAACTTGCTTGGACTTGCTTTGACACCAGTCTCACACAGCCCAGACACACTGCAGGCCAGATTCCATTAAGGTTTGTCACTCAGAAAGGCAAGAAAGTCCTGTTATGAGTGGCCTTCCACCCATGATGATCCCAGAGATCACAGAATAAACATTTACGGTTCTTATCAGGATCTGTAACATAAAGACACTCATTCTTTTATAAAAGTAAGCACATGCCTTTCTCATCAGAACTCAGCTAGGAAGGGGAACTGAAGAGAAATTAAAAATGAAACTCTCCTCTTACAGAATTTTTGACAGGTTGAGGGTTTGGAGCAGAAAATGTGACAAATGTGAAGCAGAAAATTCCAGATCGTAGAAACAGATCCAGTGGTGTCTGTTGATATAATTTAGTTCATATTTCCTCAGTTTCTTCAAATGAAAGAAACATTCCTACCAGTGAAAACCAAGTGAAAGAGAAAATCTAAACTGGAAAAGCAAATATTACTATGTAGGCACAAAGAGATGAAAACAAACATTAAAATCCCTTGTATACCCTGAGCATTACATAAATTTATTGCAAGTAATTTTCACAAATGATAATTTGTTGTATAGCCTTATTTAGTAAAGTGTTAGCATATAAAGATGAAGACTTGAGTTTTAGCAATGCTATACATTCTTGGGCAGTTTCCTTAACCTCTTTAAATCTAACTGTGGTCATCTGTAAAATGAAGGAACTAAAAGCTACTTCAGTAAGAATTAAATCAGATGTAACTCACTTTTCACTGAGTAAATACTATTGTTTCTCTTTTAATTAATCTCATTTTGGTGATCAAGGAAATCATTAATTAACTGCTTGCCAATTGCACTCAACCACAAGTGACCAAGTCAGGTTCAAAACTAACTGTAGCCAAACAAGAGTCTCAAGAGCACCACAGTGTCCCAAAGTTTTTGCTGGTGTCACACATGAATATATTTGCTGTGAGTAAATTCTAATAATCCCTTAGCAAACTAGGATAAATGAAGCAGCTCAGTAGGAGGAAGTAAAAATGTCCAGAAAGGGTAAGGTACTGTGATATTCAGAAACAATGATGGGACTTTCATTTCAGAGTTAAGACAGCCTTAAATTGTAGGCATTATTTTTGATTTGGAGCTGCAGGGTCAATTCTTTTAACATATTTTTCTGGTCTGAAGGATTATGATTATTTTTCTACCATGATTAACCAGTCTCATTAAAATACAGAATAATGGACTGGAAGAATTATAACTTGTGTTGTCAATCTCTAATCTGTTTTAGTGATAAGTTCTTGCTTCATCTATTAATAACATAACAAAAGTTCATTTGAATCCTGATTTACTTTTTATAATTGAAGGAAATATTTTGAAATATCTTCATTTTTCACATGCTAAGTGTAAGTAGAAGATGTAATAAATCATTTAAAAATGACTATATTAACTTGGGGGTTCTCTGTCAAAAAGCAATGAGGTTGCAAGAAAATTTGGTTAAATCTTACACTCTTCTTCCCAGTTGTTTGGCATGAATGAAGGTACATTTTCTCATCAGTGAAAATAAAGAAAAGAAACTGAAATGGCAATGCCTGCATTACAGGGTAGATGGGTAGATTTAATGGGACAATTTATAAATGCCTGTTCAATACTAGGTATCATAGGCTTCCTAGGGAGCATAGAATTTTATGTATCAACTAAATTTAGCCCCAATTCATTAAGCAGAGAAACACAGAAAGTTCAAAAAAGTCATATCATTGAATTCTGAGCAGAAATTTCAGAGATGAGTTCCCTTATTTGATATTACAGATATGAGACACAGAGATCTTGAATAACTTGCCTGAAGGAAATCAGGATTGGATGCTCAGTCTGCATAAATTCTAAGGTCATATCTTTTCCATTGTACCATATGGTTTTCTATATACTAGTTAATTTTGAGTGCTTTCTATTTGCTCATATTCACATATAAAATAGAAGTCAAGCAAGAGTGCAAAGGTTTTATTTTGGGTAACTAGAAGCCTGGATTTTAAATTGCTTATACTGCAAGTATGCTGTCTTCCTGCACTAAATAACAGATAATTTAGAATATGAAGTTGTTATATTGATTAATTTGAAAATTGCCAATGTTTGCATTAGAAATCAGATTAATATAAATTTATGAAGGAGAAAAGTAATTCTCATTTTTTTCTTTTTCCAAATTCCATGAAATTAGAACAGAAATAATCTCCCTACTCCTAGAACCTGTGTGTATAACAAATTTACTCCCCATTTAATCTTTGCACAGTCAACTGTATATTCTCACAATACCAATGCAAGTAAAACACAATGATTTTAACTCACGTGATAACTGGTTTCAAATCATATAGATGTGAAATTTTCCCCTTGAAAATTTTGATATGATATGTGTACTACTTGAAATAGACATAGCCACCTGCCTATCGGCCAGCACACATTCATAACCATGAATCTCATACACGACAACTTTTTATGGAAATATTACTCTTATGGCACCACTGTCCCTTGCTTTCTGCTGGACTCTGGGGCTGAAAGTCTTCTGAACTTATCCATGTGTCATGTGTCCTGGCTCCACAATAACCTTCTTTTACTTATTGACAGAATTCAGCATCTATATTGTTGATCTTTTAATTGTGCCCCCTAGAACTTTTACTTCTTTTACCGTAATGTGCCTTTCCAGACCCCTCCTGCTAATCGTTGGCTGCTGGAGTGAACTCTGCTCAGGTTGTGCTCAAAACCTCTGAGGATTAATTTTGGAAAGTTAATAACCCAGAGACAGACCCAGGATTCGCGGGGGGCCTGGAAATTATAAAAGGTGAAGTGTCTCTCTTTTTTTTTTTTTTTTTTTTGTAGGTACCAGGGATTGAACTCACAATCTCTCGTCTGCCAAGCAAGTGCTTAAACCACTGAGCCAAAGTCCCAGCCCTGGTCTTTTGAGACAGGGTCACATTATGTAGTTCAGGCCGGCCTTGCTCACGTTGTAGCCCAAGCCAGCGTTGAACTCACAAAGCTGCATCTATCTCAGCCTCCTGAGTGCTGGAATTAAACACTTGCACCACCATGCTCGGCATGAAGATGTCCTTTTAAGGAAACAAATACAAAATGAGTACTAAATAGTGTGTGAAAGTGAATACTTAATATAAGAAATCATAACTGATAAATTATGAAAAGCTAATTTCACAGAAGACAAAATTTGGAAAAGCATAAATTTTTATGAATTTCCTGCTCAAGACCCATATATGTTATATCATACTACTTTTCCAACAACTAGTCTTAATTCTCTGAACATTTCTAACTTGTTTCCTTTTCACCATCCTATCATGTTTGTTGATAGAATATTCATGGTTGTGTTCATATGGTGATACAATCTCAAGGCCTGTTGAAACAGAAACAGAAAAGTGAAGGATGGGTGTATTCCTAGATGCCATTAACATACTAGGATGTGATATTTAGTCACGCATGATGCATTTAAGACTAGTACAAATATATACACTAAGGCAAACTCCATGTATTCACCAGCACAACTCTCTCTCTCTTTTAGTTTTATACCCATCATTTCACAAAAGGAATGTGTGACAGAAGAGAGATTGAAGTGACAGAGACAACTTTTCTTACACAATAGTGGTTAAAATAGCTTTATTTTTGAAGAATTACAGAAATGTGTGAATTTGAGTCTAAACTTTATCCCAAGGTTAAAGGTATCCCAGGTACCTTTCAAAGGTATCTGTGCATGCAAGAGGTTGAAGCTTGAAGCTTTGGCTCCATTAGCTTCCTGGAGAATATACACGTACCACTTAAAATATGTCCCTTGTATTGGGCAATGCTATGTACCCCCAATTCCTCATATACTTTTGATGGGGCTGAGTTTGGTGCTTGTTATTGGCTTGTTGTCTGGCGCCGGGATTGGCAATGTGAGTGCTGTACCCGCCCCGGGGGTGGAGCCGACATACAGCGTAAATGAGGTGGGTCTTCCTCTTGCCCAGTTCCGGTTCTCTCTCTCTCTCTCTCTCTCTCTCTCTCTCTCTCTCACCAGCGCTCCTGTGGCTTACAGCCACCATGAACGGCAGCCCTGCTACACCACACTGTCTTGGGACCAGCTATGTAAGGACTAAAACTCCAGAGAAACTGTAAGAATAAACCTTTCCTTCCCTAATTTTGGGCGTCAGGTATTTTGTCTCGGCAACGAGTGAAAAGTAACTAAGACATCCCTTGTGGTAAAAAAGGAAATTCTACTTTCATGAGCATTGGTTTCTGACTTTTCATTTTTAATTTCTGGTTCCTATCTGTTGCAGTACTACATTAAACTAAACATTCATATATAACAAGATAAGTACATAACAAATAAGTAAAATTTAGAGAGGCCTCAGGTTAAAAATAGACAAAACAGAAAGCTCAAAAGTACTGGAAGGAATTTTACATAGTTGAACAAGGAAAAAGTAATTTGTAAAATGTCTATGAACTAAAGAATTTATGTGTAAATAACCTGAAGCTAAGAACAGGAAAAAGCTAGCCCCGGGTTAAAGCAGGTTTTTTTTTTTTTTTTTTTTTTTTTTTTTTTTTTAATAAAGTGATACAGTGTTTGCGGGTATGTATGATAGTGAACCAGAACTATTAGCACAAGCTTAAAGTGATGAAATCTTACTAAACAGTGAAGCATTACTAAAAGAATGTGCTCTAGATTACTTTAAAAATAAATGAATTCTCTACTTAATTGTGTTCTAGCATCTTGTGTGCTTCTGGAAAAAATTACTAAATTTCCTTGTGTTTCCTAATCTATAAAACAGGGACTACAAAACTGGAGAACTGCTATGTCTTCTTCTAATTCTAAAAGTTCTGTGATTGTACATCACTTTAAATATAATGCCATCTCATATTTAGACATCACAATTATTATTTTCCTGGAGCAAGAATAAGTTAGAAAGAGTAATTTAATTGGAAAAGATTATTTGACAACTTCTTTAGATGTTAATGTTAGTCCACACTATAAAAATTCAATAATGATAATGTTGTGCAGAATGGAACAAAGAAAAATTCCAAAGAATCTCTTTGCAATAAATGCCATTGGTATTTATGTAATTTGAAAAAGGAAAAAAAAAAAAACTAAAAATGAAGAACAACATGATTTCCTTAGGGACCTGACATACTGGAACTTGTATTTTTAACTCAGTTTATCCTTCAGGGAGCCAATACTCAAACCTGTGTGTAATTTAGATGTTTTGTTCATACCATGTGTCCCTCATGCTGGTTCAAATTACTCAATGTTGGAAAATAGAAATGGGGGGGATCCATTTATAGCATTTCTATTACTAATTATATGCAGCACAGTAGACAAACTCACAGATGTATCTGTAAGGGCCTAACAGGTTATTCACCCCATTCCCTACTTTTTACCTTTGCCTCAGTTATAAAACAAAAACCTTGTGATGTGTCCAGCTTAATTATAACAATCCGTATTGGCTTATATAACTTCCACTGGGAAACTGTTGGTTCGAGGTTTCTTTCTCAGCATTGGCTAACTACTTAAATTCCTTGTGTTCAAATTTTATGTAGTGACTTGCAATCATTCACACTTTCATCATGAAAAACAATTTATCCAACAATTCAAAAGCATTTACTCTTGCTTCTGATGCTATCTGGTGTGCTGGATCTGGTGTTAAATAGATGTGGTCACTGTGCTCTAAAACATCCTCAATTACCTTGGTCTGACTGCTCCACGAGTTTGAATCTATTGCATTCTTTTACATCAGTAATTTTGGAATATTAACCATATTTGATTTCTTTTAAGTAATGTCCACTTTTCCTTCTCAAGTACTTTGTCCCCATCATATGTCCAAAGATA